>JAHLJT010009057.1:0-30680 GCA_031308135.1 Acheta domesticus | reverse complement strand
CGTGGTGCGTGTGTACGTGTGTGCGTGTGCGTGCGTGCGTGTGCGTGCGTGTGTGTGCGTGCGTGTGTGTGTGCGTGTGTGCGTGCGCGTGTGCGTGTGTGTGTGCGCGCGCTGCGTGTGTGTGCGTGTGCGCGCGCGTGTGGTGCGCGCGCGTGTGTGCGTGTGTGCGTGCGTGGTGTGCGTGTATGCGCGTGTGGGTGCGTGTGTGTGCGCGTGTGTGCGTGTGCGTGTGCGTATGCCGTGTACGCGTGTAAGAGAGTGATTGGACAAGGAAAAGGAAAGAAAGTTTGTGCCGAAATCCGTGGCCCGTTTGAGAGGGTACTCGTGCTCCGAAACTCAAGTGGTATTGATCGAAAAACACACGGAAACCTCTCAATCAGAGCAGCCGACTGCTAGAATTTGGTCCTCCAGAAAAACGGTTGAATTCGGACATACTGCGTCGAAATCCAACCACAGTCGGAACCCCGAACCCTTGGATCTCTCATTCAAAGGCCCTGCAGTGACCTCATTTGATGCTCCGAACCAAACTCAGCCGATCGTCTTCAACTTCTTTTGGATTTGACGAGTCATAGAATTTTGCATGAAATTACATGAAGTCGTAGAGTTATCATAATCTTAACATCAACGATTCATAATACACTTTATATAGTCACACAGATTTAATCGTGAATGAATGATTGCTTTAAACACACCTTTGAGTGAAGTGACCTATTATATTGAAAATTGAACATCGGACCGCTCATAAATCCTCTAAAATATACAGGCATTAGAATACTTTTCATAGAACTGTATTACAAGATTCCTTCCTTTGAACTAAAATTTACAGCCTTGAAACATTAATCTAAGTTCTCCATTAGATGCAAGCGCTGCTACTATTGAGTAGTGGACACGTCGGCGGGGTACACACCGTGTATTTCTTCCCAAAATAAACCTCCTTGAGGAGGAGAAGCGTCTGGATGATCCAATCTACAGTCAATTAATAACGAGGTTAAGCGAAGCCTATCGCCTTTCGGGCGTTGACAGTTGAGCTTGATAAGGCGACTCGTTCTCTCTGGCTTGATGCGCGCAAGGCAACTCGCAGCAGCGCTGGGGTTCACCGGGTGTGGGGTGGAGTGGGGAGCGTGACTTGCAGCCGAGTATGACATACAACTTCGGTTCTTCTGAAATCCGTACCGCTCTCAGACGTAATCTGGAAGCCCATAACAAAATGTAGCACGTCGTGGCTCTCGCCACCCACGCACTTCCATTCTCGGATCACGAAGAAGTCGATAGGAACACGTTGGTTGTTCATTTCGAACTGTGATTCCAATGTTGTTTTGTTTTGCCGTCGTTGAACTTTGTTTTAATTTGAAATAATTTAGATTGCTTTGAGTATATTATCCGCCCAGAATTTTAATCTGAACAAACTGGTCATAAAGTATGCTTAATCTTTTACATTGTCATGTATTTACAACACTTATTCTCATAAAACGCAGGATAAATTTCTACGAACATGTAACATATTTTTTCTATTACTGTTCTTTATGCGTTTTGCGAGTAATCTAATCAATAATTATATTTATGTAATACTGCAAATTAAAGTGTAATGTTGTAATCTCGGTACAGTTACATGCTGCACTGCCACTTGAATTTCATGGATAAGCAAGTTGATTTATTTGAAAAATATAATGTGAATGAGTTACGACGCAAATATGAAATACTTTTACGCTTCTCTGGTTCCTGTGAACTATGTTAACAAATATTAGATATCGTATCAAACGCAAACTTATCTTGCTTGCATTTAATAAGCTTAACAACTTGAGATATGGAAGTAGAAGTGTGGTCTAGTTTTGATATAAAATTTTGTGTAATGTAGCATTAAAAAGAGACTGAAGACGGTAGCTGTATCTAGCAATGTAACTTACAACCTAACTAACATTTAGAAAGATGTTCCCCCTATCAAGGCAAAACATTGAGATTAAGTCTAAATAGAAAAAATGTTTGATAGTTCCTCTATACACTCTAAAAGACTCTACGGTTACGTATTTGATGCGTAATTTGAGAGACATGAAAAAAAATCAAATCAAACGATTGGCTTGCGTATATTTCGTCAAGCGACTTGACAAAAGTTGAAAATCGTGATTTTGTGATTACGTGAGACTGTTTAATTCAATAAAACTTCATTTGTTAATAATCATTTTTTAGATGGGCAGATATTTTCGTCCTGCTTAGAGCAAATAAGAAAAGAAGATGAACATTTCGTCTTACATTCTTCACACACACACACCGAGAACGATTCGTAATCCTGCATGATAAACTGCAAAGATGCCTTTAGGACAAGGGAGTCGATGTGGCGTCGAAACGTGTGGCTTGGCAGAGGGCGAGAGCGGAGAGGGAACGGCGACTGAAAAGAGCTCAAGTTCATCACGACAACAGGCAGCAGGCAAGCCGCAGCGGCCGGCCGCCCTCCTTCAAGGAATTTCCAGCGCTCATCACGGAGTGGCGGCGCGCCGTCCCCCTGCGCCCCAAGTAAATTTCTTTCTTTCCTTTGGCTCTTCTCCGCCAACTGGGGGGGCGCTGCTGCTTGTATTTTTTTATTTGTTTCTCGGCGAGGGAGAAACTTTAAATTTGTCTTCCGATGTATATTGCAATTTTCTGGAAATCTATGTGTTGTTTTTCCTTCGGTGTTTGTTGTTCTAAGATGATTTTCCCGGGTAGAGGAGCATGCCAGCGGAGAGCACGTCCAACTTGCTGTGTTGCGCGGTCTTTCTTGTTCCTGATCGTGTTATAAATCATTTAATATCCTGGCTGTGCGTTATTGAATTTGATGTATTGCCTTATGCGTTTAACCAATATTTTTTTCATAATTGTTTCTTTACAATTTTTTTACCTCTCTATAGTACTTCCACGTTAATATTTTCTATTTTCAACTTTTGCAAATCCTTGTCTATTTTCCTGGATTCGTTTGTTAATAAAAACGTGTTTATTACATTCCTTCAAATTACTTTCACACATTTAAAATCAAATTGTTGTCTCTTCACTAATATTATTTCGAAAATAACTTACCTTGAGCAAATATAGTATATCACTCTACTTATTTAGATTTTAATAGTTTTTCAAGAAGTTTACACGGCCAGTTAAAATGTTAAGTAATGTGTGGGTAATATTTTGTATTGTACTGTGCGTTGTATTTTTGAATTTAATTCGTTAGATTAAATTTATTTTTTCAATTATTCTCCTCACATTACGTATCCCAACAGATTTCATTTGAATGTTGTCAACGTTCAAAACTACCCACTTCCTTACAGGCGATTGATTTGGAAGTGACACTTTTAATCAAGAAGATTTCTGAGAGAGCCTCCCGACTGATATGGACCCCACCTTCACTTGCCTGTTGTCCTCCGTCGCACTCGCCCCTCTTCGGTCGCCCTCCTTCCACTCGGGTGCCCTCGCGTTCTCACTCCCGCCCTCGCGTCCCTCTCGCGCTCTTTCGCCCTCGCAGTCTGCCGCGTTGGCGCGCGCAGCGGCAGCAGCCCGTTTGCCAGGCGCGTGTCATCGCCCTCCATATTTTACGGTGCGGAGGAATAAATGGAAAACTTCGCGGCGCCGCTACCCCCCTCCTTCCCCCCTGCCCGCGCAGCGGCGGCGGCGGCGGGGGGAAGAAATCTCCCGGAATGAAACGAGCGAAACGCTGATTTCTCGAGGAGGGCGCTCGGTGAGCGGTAGGCGTCGGACGGCGGCGGCGGTGGCGGCAGCGTTGGCGGCGGCTCATTCGTCATTATTTGAGGTTTTTATCAGCCGTGATGGCTTTCCATTTCCCCCGCGGGGAGCGGAGCGGTGGCGCAGGGTGACGGCTGAGCGGGGGGTGGGAGGGGGAGATGCAGATTCCGCTTCGCGTCGCCCCGCGCCGCCTCCGCCGCCGAACAGACTCAAATCCTCTACGACATCTAGAGCCGTTTTCCGCGTCCCCGTTCCTATATTTCTGCCCGGGAGAGATCCAGAACGTACGTGTGCGGCATGGCGGAGGGCGACCCGAGCAGGGCGAGAGCGAGGGCGGCGGCGGGGGTGGGGCGGGGGAGCGGGATGGGCGCGAGCGCCACGGCGGTTTGCAGGCTCCGTTCAGGGTGCGTATGCGCCGGAGGCTACGAACGTTCAAGCGTCGGAAGGAGGACTCTCAACGTAGATGCAATCGTGGGGACCACTTTAGATCTCGCGTCTAGAGATCAGCAAGTAATTCTCTATTGTTCTTCGTTTCATGTACCGTTATTTGTGCATTTACTGAGTTTTTGTAGATGCAGAAAACTTTTGAGTAAGAGCCTAATCCGTTTTTGAACTTTTTTTTCTTCATATTACAATTTGCACAGAAAACATTCAGGTTAATCTAATTCGTGTTGGAAGTTTCAGCCTCTATTGCTCACACCATGCGTCTTTCATATTCTTCTAACTCTCAATTTCTCTTTAAAGTTTGTGTCAATGTTTGCGATACACACACACACACATCACTAAGTAATCGAAAGTATCCGGACACGTGGCTGAAAATGACTTACCAGTTCGTGGCACCCCCCATCGGTAATGCTGGAATTCAATAGGGTGTTGGCCCACCCTTAGCCTTGATGACAGCTTCCGTTATGGCAGGCATACTTTCAACTAGGTGCTGGAAGGTTTCTTGGGAATGGCAGCCCATTCTTGAGGGAGTGCTGCACTGAGGAGAGAGATCGATGTAGGTCGGTGAGATCTGGCATGAAGTCGGCGTTCCAAAACATCCCAAAGGTGTTCGATAGAATTCAAATCAGGACTCTGTGCAGGCCAGTCCATTACAGGGATGTTATTTTAGTGTAATCACTCCGTCACAGGCCGTGCAGTATGAACACGTGCTCGATCGTGTTGAAAGACGCAATCGACATCCCCGAATTGCACTTCAACAGGGAAGCAAGAAGGTGTTTAAAACATCAACGTAGACCTGTGCCGTGATAGTACCCCGCAAAACAACAAGCGGTGCAAGCCCCTTCATGAAAAACACGACCACACCATAACACCACTGCCTCCGTGTCCAGAGACTTTTGATCACATAGTGTATATTTTATATATTATATATTTATGTGTGTGCGCGCGCGAACATTACTTTTGAATCCAGACGTACTTTTTTGATTTCGATCCTTTACTTTGAACAATTTATGTGT
The DNA here is from genome assembly GCA_031308135.1 of Acheta domesticus. Taxonomy (NCBI): domain Eukaryota; kingdom Metazoa; phylum Arthropoda; class Insecta; order Orthoptera; family Gryllidae; genus Acheta; species Acheta domesticus. Next base: position 25,521 of record JAHLJT010009057.1, on the reverse strand, counting down.
TTTTATAATTTACGATTTCATAAAACAAAACATATATTTCATTTAAAATTTAAATTATAAATCAAGAAATTAATTTCATTACTGCCAAGAGATACCATATCAGGGTCTTCAATAATCTTTTTTATATAAAATGTAATAAATTTGTGTGATCAACGATGCTTCTTGATCTAATTGAGACTTTAAATCTTAATCTTGAGATTTCGGAATAAATTTATAATGTATTTTCAGAATCTCCCGAGCAAAGAAACTATGTAATTGAAAGATACGAAATCCAATTGCTACATTTTCACACTCCAGAAACTGATCGATTATTTCAAGTAGCAAACGATAGTGTTGAGTTTTACGACTTTTCTGATCCAGATTTGTCTAGAAAATACACTTTCATTTTCAAGAACGTTCTCGGAATAACAAGAACACTTATTTTTATTTCATTGTGTAGTAACAGAACAATATTAAACAGAACATTTGGTTCCCTTCATATCATATACTGACCTCTCTTACCTACAGCCACATATGGCTTCCTTCACCTCGTTATTTCTTCTGGAGATGGCGACTTCCAGTTCGTTATTAGAACTCAAAACACGATCCTAATAAGAACGTAAATCTCAATTATCCGCAGACGTGTTCTTATGAGAGTATCTCCCGTCTGGCCACTAGAATGACCGCATGCACTCCAAACCGCTTCCTCATATCGCATCACAGCTTCTTCCACTTTTTCTCTCCGACATCTCCACTCTATGAAATTAAATGTAACTGTCACCATCGCTATTGTCCTGTTCCCTTTCCTCACAACGCTTTTTCAACTCGTATTATCGGGAGAGGTGACTCAGGGCTTCAACTGATGTCACTGCTTTACCTCTAATCGAGAGTTCTAAGTTCGAGTCCCGGCGGTGGCAGGATTTTCGACACTAGCTAGATGGCCAGGTCGAATTCAGTCGCTGTCTGGAGGAGAAATCTAGCGGCCGGCTGCTCTGATTGCTAAGTTTCCGCGGTTTCTCCGATCACCACATGGCGAATGCGGGAGCAGTACCCTAACAAACGGGATACAGACCGCGCACGATCTTTCCATCCTCTTTCTTGTTCTATCATCACCCCTTACTTACACTCGTATATATATATATATATATATATATATATATATATATATATACAGGCACTCCTCTGCCAAACATGCCGGGAGACCAATCAGAAGATTAGAGCTTGTCCCGGCTGGAGAGGAGCCCCGCTGGTGGCAGATACATGTTGTGGAAAATCCCGCTAACCGACGGGAAGGTCGGAGCCGGATCTCACCCTCCAAGCACCGCCCGATCGCCGCCGTCTCCCAAGGAAAACATGCACTTCAATTACAGGACTAATTTCCTTAGAAGTCGAAGCGTCCGAAATCAGAAATCAATCAATAAATCCATCTTATTGCTGCTTCCGCTGCCTTCGTAGTTCTTACTGCTACCGCGAACCCTCTCGGCCTCGGCGATCTTCACCGCACTCACCTCTATATTCACGCACTCTATTTCTACCCACCTTCGTAACTTCTACACTCCTCCCCCTCGGGTTTTTCTACCCATCTACCTCTCTCCCCACACATGTTTCATAAATGCCGTTCTTCCGTTTGCCCAGTTGAGCGCAGCTAGTAATAAACAACTCCCCCATCACCTGGACTCCACCTTCACAACCCATAAAATATTTGGGACTTTACCTCGACACAAAATTAACATGGAAATCCCATATTGATATCAAAGTTAAATAAGCAAGAAATAAATTATTCCAACTCCGGCCACTAATCAACAAACACAAATCCCTCTCATTCACAAACTCTACAATATTATATAAAACTATGATAAGGCCACTAATGCTCTACGCATGCTCAGTATGGACAAACGCAGCCCCCACAAATGTGAATAAATTCCAAATAATTCAAAACAAATTCATCAGATTAATCACAAATGCCCCGTGGTTCGTAAGTAATAAACAACTTCATTCCGAACTAAACATAAATATAATAATAAACCAAATAGCCCATATATCGCACAATTTCTACCAAAACCTAGCAGACATACCAGCAGCATCCCACTTCAAATTAGCAAAAAATCCCGCCCACACCCCAATAAAAAATAGATTCCCATTTGAGGCCTTTCTCAAAATCTTAGCCAACCTTGACACTTAACCTCGAGGTTCTCCCCTAGAGTATCCTCTCCAATGTTTAGGATAAGTTAGCTTAGATAATTTAACTACTATAAGTCAAAACAAAACATCTGTAAAGTGATTACACTGAACGATGTATTTCGTCTAGATAAATAAATGTGTTATATAAAAAAAAGTGTTATGAGCGCCAGCTGACCTGTCGTCCGCCAGCGCCGCATCCGCCTTATCCCGCCGCCGCGGCGGTGCGGCCCCTGCTATGTGGCATCCGCGTGCAGCGCACGCGTTCATATCTCGAGCCCTGCACCGGCGCGGCGCGGCACGGCGTGGCGCGGCGCGGAGGGCCGCTCTTTTTGCAGGGAGCCTTCGCATGCAGCGCGCGCCGCGCCCGTAACGGGCAGCGGTCCCGTTGCCCCGCGCACCCGCCCACCCGGGTGACGGACTATGACGAGACACACGGCGGAGGCTGCCGCCACCTCGCTTGCGTCCCGTCTCAGTCACATTCGTTTAGCTCACGTGTTCGATATTTAAATGTTATTCTTTAAGTGAATGCAGAAAACAGTAATATTTAACTTTGAGAGTTAAAAATAATAACGGTACCAGATAACAATTTTGAATTTTTTTTCTTATGTCAATGGAAAAAAAAACTGTTCATATGGGAATAGTATGTTACTGGACATTGTAGTAAATTAAATAATACTTGTGTATTCACAGTTATAAATATATATTTAGACAATAAGATTAGAAAAATGTGATTGATACAATATTTAAGAAGCTAACTTTTTTTCTTCTCATTTAGTTGTCACGCGACATATATTGATACTCATACAAGGCAACAAGATATTGCGATAAACGCGATATTTTTAACAGAGAGTGAGACAATCTGCCTTGAACTACGGTGCGATGCGAATCAGTCCTTGCAGTGTTCATAGGGCGAGTGTAAAGGAAACGTATACTAACCGTATTTGCATTTCCAAAACAGTCATCCTCCTGCAACGACCTCAAGTAAATTGGCCCTGTGGGGTCACCTTCACTAGTGTCCTTGTTAGGGTAAACTATTTTCTGACATTTTGTGTTATCTGAAGAGTTACGTCAACCGTACGGAAAAATCTCTATTGGAAATGTCTTCTGATTAAGAATCCACTGACCGTTCCAGCACACAAAGAAAGCCAAGTTATAATCAACGAACAGAATGAAACTCCTGCCAGTAACTACAGTATTGGAGCTCAGAAAGGTATGTTTCCATCCAAAGAACAAGCGATAGTAATCGATTCAATTGACGGCGTCTCTATTAAAGATTATATCCACGAAATTGCTAAACTGACAGTTCCTAGGAATACTCGATTTGCTTCAATAATATCCAAAAACTGTATTTGCTTTTTACTGGAAACTAAGGAAATAGTTTAAACAACTTACAGACAACAAATATTCTATAATTCATCACTAACTATTCGTTCATTAACCCGGCACTGGGACGTTGGATGACATCTTTGAAGCGGTATATTAAGTGAACGAAATTAGATCTTAACTTATCCATCAGTCTACCTTCAAACTGAATCTTCCTGAACAGATGAAGACCATTAGTTTGAGTTATCACAAAAACGAGTTGTTCTATTCCCGCTCAAAGTGTTGATGGTTCCTTTAGATCCAACGTTCCCGTTTACGAGACTTTTTTTACATGGCCGGCTCATCTAAGACTTATTTTAATGCATTAAATTCGAAATATATAATTAATAAACAAGCGTTTAGAAAAAGATGATTGTTTACCAGGTGATGATGTTGCTGATTCATCATTTTAACTATAACATAACCCTGATGAAAATTTATCCCTGTTGGTAAACAATTTCCCAGCCCCAAATGCCCCACAAAAAGAAAATATTAGCTCTAGAAAAAAAGATAAATAACACCCTCTTTCTATATTGTCAACATCAATATCTGAAACGTCCAATGAACTAGAAATAATTAAAACAAATGAAATGGAATACAGTCACAGATTGCCAAAATGAAAGATAAAGGTAGAAAAATGTCTACCTTTTTCATTCAACTAAAACTAATTATGATTATTCTCATTAAAGTTACAATTTCACATAGCTTAAACAAATAGAACATCTGGTTAGAATAACGAAATGGAAAATAAGCTGTATATGAATTGAAATGGCTATCAAATAACTCAGGAATATGATGTTTATGGCAAGTTATTTTTCCTGTCATATCAAGCTGATTACTAAGTATCTGTACATTATACCATCGTATTATTATTAAATATTTATGTAATAAGGAATGTTTATATATCTGTACCATTTTGTATCACTTGTACTTGCAGCATGCTTTTTGTTTTTTATACCTCTTTGTACTATTTGACAACTTTAATATTGTTAATCTTTTGTACTAATTATGTGGTTGCTCATGACCTAAAAGTTAATGCGACCTTAATTAATAAAAAAAGTGAGGATTAGCTGTAGGGTGTACGCACTTATTTCTAAATCTGGTTAATTAAAGGCGTTTCTTGCTAATATTGACAATAAGAAAACTTGCATGCAAAATCCTTACAATGATGTGTTTGCAATTTTAATTTAATTGTGTTGTAAATAATTATACTTGCCTAGTAGATTCACTCTATGACAAATACGTTTTTTATGTTTATCCGATACCTTTTTTGTCTCACACCGCCCATGGTGTCTTAATTCTCAGACGATCTAGGCCTAAAACACAGCTGTTCCGTTACATTGTCCAGAATGTTAATTAAAGCATGTGTTGTGATGTATAGTGACAAACATCAAAACCCAAAAATTGTCAGAAAAGTGGTTATTTTTACTACGAAAGCTAGGAGAAAATAACTTTTTTTATTTTTGGAAACAAAATTTTTTTCAAAAAACAATGTTAGAAAGTTATCTGATTGGAGCGATCAAGGCAAGATAGCATTTAAAAATGATGTTTGGAAAAAATTGCTTTGGATGTTTCAATTGTTGAATGATTTGATGTTGAATTCATGCCAAGTGTCGTTCATTCTTCAACAATTCCTCAATAATTATGGCATAATTTTTTCACGACATTAATTACGAATCACGATTCACATATTAAGTTGAAAACAATTGTAGGATATATACAACAACATGCTATTTTTCCTTAGACCTTAAGTCATCATTGTAAGACTTTACATGAGTGAAACACACAGTGGAGTGAGTTCAATTGCCGATATCTCATTAACAGTTTATACGCGCCTCTATTTAATTATGCGATAGTTCTGAAAAAGAAAAGATTGAAATGGACTTTAAGATGGAAGAACATTTACTTCCAAAACGTTGTAACACTGCAAAAAAATGTAAATTCTACATTAACTTGGAAGTTATTGTTTATTCACAATTCATCCTGATTGTCCTTTATTAAAAGGAAATCTCACATAAAATAAAAATTATTCAGAATTTTAATTCGAGAGTAACTGTGAGAGGATGATATCGATATTTGAGACACTTGCTAATGATTGAAAACAAGTTGTTAAATTGTATGCCACTGTTACGTATTATATCTTTAACGGCGGAGATTCCTCGAAGATTATTTTCAACCAAAGTTGATGGATGAAGGCCACGATAGGACGGTAACCTCTCATCCGTGAAAATTGCCGATCGAAGTTTTCCGATCAACCTGCAATGTCATTTCAACTAAACAACTTTGAGGTACAAACGTTGGGAAACCATGATTCTTGAAATTGTCAACGGCGGCTGTTTTGCACTTAAAACTAGTAATCGAAAGTCACGCAGCATGAACTCTTACAATGAGCTTCTATTCCCCCACCCAGCCGTTCACAGAGAAGGGGATCTCGCAAAGAACTTCAATCCAATCACAATACTTGGACTTTATTTGTAGCGGATGCACATGGCTGGAGAGGTACGAGGACCGATTCACGTGCCGCTGTCTGTCGGTGGATTTCTTCGGTTTACAGTACTTCGGTTGAACTGTGGACCGGTTCTTCCCTTATGGCGAGGGTGCCTTCCTTCGCCGTTCAAACTCTTTCGTCACCCTTTTACAGTGACATGCTTTACTACTTTTCTTGTCCTGTATACTTTTCAATGTCTGTTCTTCCATCTAAGAATAGCCTCTTAGATCACCTAGGTCTAGTCTGTCGTTGAGCATACTGTTGGAATATTTCACAGATCTTGTTCCTGCTGTGGTTCTAACTGTTTCACATTTTTATATTGCGTGACGAGTTGTTTTTCTCTTACGTCTTCATCGTATGTACCTCTGCTTATCCTGAACCGTTATAGCTGTCATTCTTGGAACGAGGAAGTATGTATGAAAAATGCATTTGTTTTCCCTTCCTTATACTGATGTGAGAAAAGAAGTGGTTTATTTTGTTTCGAATTTTTTGTATCTTATGAGAAGAAAGTTTTAAGATTGAGGGGTCAATGCAATGAAAGTGTAAATAAATTTGTTAATGTATAGCAATCAAATGAATAGGGGTTCCAGCTGCCACTATGGTCAAAGACTACACACTACAGAACAAAATTGCATCCATTACACCCTGATAAAGAAGAAAATATGTAGATTATGTAAAAAGATGATGAAAAGAAGACCGATTGATTGCGGATTTCGTGCGCGTCAATTGCCAAGGTCATTAGTCCCGTATGTGTAGTGTTTTTTCCTCGTGCGGTGGCAGTGATCTCCCGCTGGACGGCATGATCCGGCACCGACCTACCTGTCAGCTAGCGATGCTTTCCCCAGCCAGGTATCTCCCATCCGTGGGGCACCGCCCCAGCTGGGACAAGCTCTAAGGTACCGTGTGGTCTCCCGGCAGGTGTGGTAGTGTCGAGAAGAAAACTCACGTAGTGGGAGCATAAAAACAGAAAATATTATTTTGACTTCTGTGAAATACGAGAAGAAATATTCCTAAACTACTTTGAAGAACGCCTGTATTTTGGTTAAAAATGCTTACAGCAGACATCTAAGACAACACAACCATTTTGATAGTCTTGATATTTATTAGTTCACGTTCTAGTTTTTGTACTCCATGCATGCATGTTGCAGCAGTTGATCTTGTAGCAATTGCATGCATGCAGTTGACCTTGCTGTTCAAAGTCTACTCAAGAGTTTTCTTTGTATTCTATTGTGATGGGAAATGTAGGGTGGCTGGAAAGCTCGGCATGGATTAATTTGAGATGAATTATTGACAAGATTATTTTTTGAATAATGAAAACAAAGTAATGAGAAGGAGAGATTTTTGCGTCTATACCTTGAGCAATATATTGTTATCAATCACTACCTCCGGAAGATTTGGTACTCATTCAAGTTCATTCAAATAGACCAATAACATACAGTGTAGGGAATAAATCACAAAAATCAAAGTAAATCGTCTTTTCTTTTAATCTAAAATATTTTATCTTCGTAAATTGTTTGTTACTGTTGAGCAAAAGAAGTTAAATTATGTTGAAGCATTTAATTCAGCTAGTGTTGTTTACAGATGGACGGTTGGACAAACAGACGTTTGGAAAAATCTCTCTTTTTCGGTTATCCCAAAATGTGCATTTTTGTCGGAATATCGACATCAATTTTTTGCAGCATTATACACATCTTTATGTATTACGTATACAAACGAGAAAAAAATATTATTTGGAGCCTGCTCTTGTATCTAAGTCAGGCACGTTAAACCGCACCCGCACGGGCAACATCCCCTGACTCTGCACTCATTTCCCCTTCAAATTCTGAAAGGGGTGTACATGCAGAAGCTGAAGCGACGCGAGGCTGTGAATAGTGGCTTCTAACGAAAATATGTTTGCCAGATTTTTTCTATCAAATAACCAAGAATTGTATTATGTTTATATCCTTCACTACACACTACTTATTAGTATTTGATGTTTATTCTCTTACTAATTTTCTCCCTTATATAAACATCTTTGCTAAGTGACAGGAATATGTTTGAATGACGAATTCTTTCCCTGTTTTCGTTTTGTGTTGTGTTATTAAATCATTCAGTTTTCAATAATTGTAATTATCAATGATGTGAAATAAATTAACAAGTGTCTATTAAAGTCTGCCAACATTAACAATTCTCGTTTACGGACGGACAGCGCTTTTCACATACAATATTTGTCTCTTAAAACATTCTAACTCTTTCGTAGAAAGTTCACTCTCAAGTGAAAAGGATTAAAAAATCAAGATTCTTTTGGTTCAAATTTTTAAAATTTTATTCTGAATAGATATTTTGAAATCGGACTGATGTATTATTTTATTTTAATAGATCCATTTCTTTGCCTATTATTTATCACAAGTTGATGGTCTAACTTTCCGTTTTTCTCTCTATTTTTCAATTTCCTCCCATCCTTCATCTCATGTATAAACTATCACCGACCCATCCCCTTTCCCTCCTGTAAAAGTTCATTATACGTTCACGACCGCTTCCTTCTGCGCATTGACTAATGTTAGTCCTACGTTTGATAACTCTCACATTATTCTTCGTTTTTTTGTTAATAATCTCCATTTACATAAAGTAGCATTTACTTTATCTTCTCCCAATATAATCATCCTTACTCTATTACCTGTCCTCCGATTAAAGTCTCCTCCAAAACTTATCTTCTGCTGAGGTCTGCATTTTGAAGCTGGCTCGCGTGCAGTAATACATCGCGCGCCACGGAGCTCGCTGGCGCGGAGCGTTGGCCAGCGAGTCGGAGAGCCTCGAGGCGAGGCTATCTTGTGCGTCCCCTACTTAAGGGGACGCGGGCGCCAGCCTGGTCACACAATGAGAGAGATTCGGGAGCCCAGCCCGCCAGTCGACACCGCACGAGGGAAGCCGTGCGACCAGCAGCCATGCTAGTTACGCACGGAGGGGAAACGTGCCAGTAGTCGCACGTGGTGCCGCCGCGCCGTGGAGACGCACGGGACCTGTGTTCGAGTCAAGCGACATATGGGAGGAGTCGTGCCTGACCCACACTTCATCTGGAGAAGAGCAACTCCTATATTTTTTGGTGTAAACGTATTCAGCAATCTTTATGGTGAACCCAAGAAAGCATTGTTAAGTTTGCTTGATACCTTTGATTTTTTGAACACCTCATTCTCACTCGTGTGATGCAAAGCATTTGCTCGTTCGCACTTCCTCGAGAGTTTCATACCCGGGCGCCTTGCATTCGACTCTCCTGATCGCTGGCGGGCGGGCGGGGGCGATAATTCACAAGTCATTATTGGTTGACGCTTCACTTCGATTCTGAAAGAGTAGATGCCGTGTCATGAGTGGTACAATTGCATAGCTATATTGTAAGCAACAAACTAGAGGAATCTTTCAAACGAATATCTTATTCTTTGTAGCTACTATACTATACCGCTTACGAGAAGAGCATGTGCTTTGTTTTCGAAACAATAGAGTGTAAGAATATGATTAATTCTTTCCTCACATATGAGGAGCGTTCACAGCAAATAACTACATGACCATCAAATCAGACTTTTCAGAAACCGCGAGAAACGGATAGTTGATAAGTTATCGCGTTTCAAAAATGTAATATGCTGTACCTCTTACCAGTGTAGTTAGTCTACGTACACACTGCTATCAAAAGTTATTTATTTGTAACTGGGACAGTATTAAATGTTAAAATTTGGACATGTTTGCTTTTGTCCGAGACACTTTTGGACATATTTGCTTTCGCATAAAATAGGGCTACTATTATCATCACATTTGATTGGGATAAATTATTTGACTGCAGTATGTACGCAGATATTTTGACAGATATTTTTCCAAACAGTCGAAACTACAACAATTTCTGTAACTACTGTAACCAGTTTTGGCGTCTAAAGAAATTACAAAGAACTAAAAAAACCTATTCCTGGCGGTCATGAGCATCTTCTAAACAATCACAACAATCTTTCAGTTCTTATTAACTTTTAGTTTATAACTGAAACTCAAACAATTACAGTTTGATTTTCAACTGTCCATTGTCCAAAGGAATGCCATTCCAGGCCAGGGGCATCTGAAGAATTCTCTCCATTTATCTCCTCAATGTTCAGTCAATAGACCTGGTACCTTAGATACTCCTTTCAAGTGACTGCTGAAGGCAAAATTATATCATATTTGTTAATGAAAAACCACGTTTCAAAAGGGGCAGTGCAGGAACGTCATCAAATCTAAAATATTTCTGTGGGTCACTTTGACTTTATAAATCTTTTTCCCTTTCATTGTTTTCTGAATAATGATTTGGTTCACATTGTTCACATCACATGTTCTGTACGTTCTAGTACATGATACTCAATGCTTTTGTGTCCTGGAGATCCTAAACTTCTAATAAATAAAATAGGACGCTGGTGTGAAGACTTCACAGATGCAATGAACCACGCGGCATGAGAAGCCAGGTGACCAAGCGGCATGAGAAGTGAATTTTGAATCACGTGATCGTGAATCTTGAATTACGTGATCGTGAATCCCATCTTTTTGGTTTCATGGACGTGGACTTTATTGCTTGCAACAACTCTGTGGACATATTGGAATTTGCCTGAACCTCGTATGTTTAGAAGTAAAATTATTAGGGATACATTTACTTTTGCTCCTCCCCACCAGGACAGAAGATGCAGCTGTCATTAGTATTACTGCAGAGCTAACTAAATTTTTTCTCGATAGGCACATTTTCTTTTGCATGAACGTTCCTCATAAACTGCTTAATTTTTTCTAAAATAATCAATGTGTGATAATCTGCACTTAAGTATCTTTAACTTAAAAATCTGTATTACTATTTTCCAATGCGCTCAGGAATGGAACGAAAACTTTGCCGCCTCCGGTCATGTGACAGGTACCTATGGTTTTGTTACATACCAGAAACTCCAGGAAAATCTAAAAACATTGAAACGGTTTCCAATTTGACCGAAAAATTCAAATATTTTATTTTTTTCGCATATTCTCCCACTCCGTGCGTCATTGGTTTCAACATAACTGATATTTTAAAACAGATCACCGTTAAATATTTGCTATTCTCATGTTGCGTTATGAAACATAAACTTTTTTTATTTTCTTGCTATGTAAAGAACTTGTTCGAGCAAGCAAGCCGTTTTATTGTAAACCCTAATTTACTTATATTTATATATGCACATCTCATCATGGCCAAGTTCCTGTACAAACTACTGTAACAATGTATTCAATTTCATACCTACCGTGACCCGGGGAAGAAAGCGCTACCCATTGTTATCAAAGACCTTCCCGTTTGCTACTATGATTAAGACATTCAACAAGAGACCGAACGTCTAGGATACAGAGTTACTATCAACAGAGTTCTAAAAATGAAGAAAATACATGAAAATTGTTGTCGTAGACTTAGCAGAAAACCCACATTCCAATATCACTTTTAATGAGGTCAATGTTATGTACATTATAATACTATGTGTTCAATTCAGAAAGAAAGTTAGGTATCCCACCCAGTGTAAACTTTTTCAACTCTTTGGACACTTACAGGCCAATTGCAACAATACCTCTCGTTGTGTTATGTGCCAGGAGCATCACCACTTTTCTCAATGTCATAAATTTGACAATTCTACTTCAAAGTGCACGAATTGCAACGGATATCATTCTGCCAACTATCGAGGTTGTCCAAAATTCAAAAAGGTTGAATAAATCACCCTAAGTACTACAAATCAACTCTCCCTCAATTCATCAAATCACTCAAAATATCAATGTCGAACTCGCCAGTTCCCAGTTCCATAAAACTTTCTCACAAGCAAAATCCTACTATAAATAAATCACTTATCCCCCTTCCACCTGCATTTTCAGCTTACATCTCTCTCTCTCTTATGAGCGTCTTATCCTCCTGGGCAAGCCATCCCTCCATCTGCAATCCCTGACATAAACAATCTCAATGCAAATTTATTATCTCAAAAAATGACTGTATTAATCCCACATATTCAAAATATTATAATGAGAATGCTGTCAAGAATCCAAAATGGATTTAAGTAATCTGAAATATTCGAATCTATTGAATTTTAATCAGTAAAAAAAGTTAAAAGTTTTTAAAAGTTTCAAACGACAGGAAAAAAATTTCCCCCAATTTTTATCAGAACATTGTATTTACGTTGCTGGCCTAACGTTATGGTAACCGGTGAACGGTTCACCATTCCAGAATTTAAATAAAAACTAGTGGTGCTACAGAATGGCACAGACTTTCCCGTATTAGTTTTCTATTTTCCTGGGTCTTCGCTAGCTATTCGGAATTGCCACATACTCTTTCTTGCCAGCTACCATCTATCATCGCCTAAAGTACATTTTTTTGTCATTTTCTTAATTTTTCGGTTTCCTATTGGTAGAACAGAAACATTAATTTTAGAATATTAAAGAACACAAAAACCTAGCCGTAAATGGCAATTTTCTTTTAAAAATTATGTGCCGTTTAAGAGAAAATGGCGTTTTAGCACTACTAAAAATGCGAAATTTGAAGCTCATTTTCACAGAAAATTTTTGAGTTTTCAAAATACTTTATTTGAAGTTATTTGAAGCACTTACACTCACAAATATAATCATCTTTACAAATTGCGGATAATGTGCATATTAAAGATGTGAGAGATCTTTCAAAAAATTTACATTTATATAATTTTTGAAAAAAACAAAAAAAAACTCAAAATAAACTTCACGCTATACTAATGAGTGTAATTAGCACTATCAGTTACACAAGTTTCAAGAAAAAAATTGCAGCCATATACGAGAAAATGACGTTTGAGCATTTCTGAAAATGCCGAAATTTGAGCTACTTTTCACAGAAAACGGTAGTGTTTTCGAGAAACTTTACTTGACATTATTTAAAGCATATTTACTTGTAAATATAATAATGTAAAAAAATCGCCGATAATGTAAATATTAACAACGTGAGAGACAAGTAAAAAAATTTAAATTTTTGTAATTTTTGAAAAAGCCAACCGATAGACCAAAATGGCTTTTCTGTCATTGATAGATTACACTTACCACTATCCCTACCAAAAGTTTAAAGAAAAAATTTGGAGCCGTTTTTGAGAAAATCTTGTTTTTGTAATTTTTTAAAATTGCACATATTGCACGCAATATTGCACGAAAACTACCAAAATTGTGAAAAACATTTACATGACCTTTATTAAAGAACTCAATATGCAGAACAAATTTTATTTGAAGAAAAAATCTCTATCTTCAATTTTGTAGTTGGAGAAAGACGCCGAAAAAAATTCAAACTTTCACAATTTCCGAAAATTCAGAGCTGTACGTGAAAATCGGACCTATGCCATGTTAAAAAGTGTATTTTCCTGTATTCATACAAGAAATTTAAAGAAAAAACTTGGAGCCGTTTTTAAGAAAATGTTGAAAATCCCCGGGGGGCTTCATATAAAGTACCCCCAAATTTTAAAGAATCTTTTTCAAAATCACAAAGCTTCGACTAGAATCAGATCGACTGGGGAATATCAATTTTGAAGAAAATCGACCGATCGGTTTAGGCGCTAGCGTTGACCGCAGACGGACAGACGGACGGAATGCCGTCAATCGATTTTTAAGTATAAAGAAGCAACAAATCCTGGATTTTGACCACACCAAGAGATAGAGGATTTGTTTTCTTAATTTAGCAACTGGTTTTATCCATTTATTCGTTTTCACGGCCCGGCAATTAATTTTTTTCCGCCGAAAATTGGCCATTTTTTCGCGCAGCATTACATAACTTTCCCTATACTACGTATATCACTCCGTGTATACGTACGTATACGGGAAAGTAAAAATTAAAGATATTTTTGAACAGCCACATCATAAGGAAGTTTATGTACAAAATATGATCGCGCAGAGGCGCAAAGGTTGAGCAGTTAGGGCAGCAAAAGCATTTTGTCCTAGTTCAGGACTCATCAGAGAGGCTGTCAGCCTGTGATGCTGTATGAAAAATATTATTTTTTCCTTAATACACAACACATTATAAAAATATATAATGCAAAATATATAACAAAATAAGCACTTTTTCTTTAATTTTTTATTATATCTGGTTTACAAATGGTGGCTACCTTTGTTTTACGCCGTGTAACATTTTTTGCGTTTGTACACATTTACTCTTTTCAAAACTACTCAGCTCTAGGTGTACTAGCATTCTAGAATAAAAGACATTGATTTCAGTATACTGTTACCTACAAATCAAAATAATACTTACCTATCTTCTATGTTTTTATTTGGGAAATATTTTCAACCCAATCTGTGGAATGCCTTTCACCATTTGTAAAACAGATATAATTTAACAAAAAATTAAAGATGTTTTTCAACAGACAAAATATAAATAAAGTTTGTTTATGAATTTTTTCCAGATGGTCAAGCGAACAATTTATTAAATTCTGCATCACTTGGAATTGATTAACCACTTGGCGGTAGGCATCGAACGTGATTGAGGTTTACCTGGGTTTACTCAATTGCTTTCGGCGCATGACGGCATGGTCACTTGCTCGCAGTCCTAGAAGTAAATATAGTGTAAGTCATTGGCTTACGGGTAAGTTATGTAGATAGGTTTCCAAGTTTTGGGATATTTAAAATTTTAAACATTATCTAAATTTTTAAAATTTATACTTTTCAAGTTTGGGTAATATGAATTGTAAACATTTCCGAAATTGAGATGATTATATCCACTTCTTTGAATATTTTTTTAAATTTAATTTTCGAATATATTTCTAATACATTCTTATATTAATATTATTATTATTATTATTATTCCATTACATCACGACTAAAGACGTTATGAGTCGGCTGAATATAAAATCTACCCCACGTTGCAACCAGCTACCTAAGGAGCAGACCCGGTGACTATCAGTGCCTCTACAATACTTTACGCAAAATGTGGGCTGTTCCAAATAAAGCAATTTCTTGCACTTCCCAGTCTTTTGAATTACCTGGGAGTTTAGACAAGTTCTTACTCAAATTTTGCGGAACAAATCCCAGAGCTCCGATAACTATCGGGACGACCTGTGCTTTTACGCCCCACATTCGGCTGATCTCGATTTCCAAACTCTTGTATTTAAGGCGTTTCTCTGCCTCCTTGGTAACGACGTTTTGATCGCAAGGTACAGCAACATCGATAAGTAAACACGATTTTTTTCGCCAAATCCCGGATAACTATATCCGGTTTGTTTGCCACTATCGTGCGATCAGTTTGAATTTGTTGGTCGTACAATATCGTACACAATCCAACAGACGTCGCCGGTTTTAGTGAGTGTTCGTACCACTTGGGGCATGTGTTTGGAACTTCGAGGGCGGTACAGATCTGCCAGTGGAGGTAGCTACACACCCTGTCATGTCTTTTCAGGTATTCGGTCTTTGCTAGGATTGGACAAGCTGAGACAATATGATCAATGGTTTCTACTTGCTCCTGGCAAATGCGGCATTTATCATCTTGGGAAATTTTGAGAACCGCTTTATCATAATGTCGTGTTCTCAAGGCCTGATCTTGGGCAGCTATTACAAGTGCTTCCGATTCTGGCTTCATTCTTCGCCTTTTAAGCCACATAAATGATTGATCTTTATTGATCTGCACTTTGTCCATTCTTTTTAGGTATTGTCCGTGGAGTGGTTTGTCTCTCCACGATTTCTTTAACATTTTTTGTGTTTCACACTTCATGTTTAGCAGCATCAGAAGTTCAGTGTCTGTGTTATTCCACGTGTCTTGCCTAGTTTTCTTCGCAATGCTTCTAGCTACACTAACAATGCCTCTGTTTCCCATTCTTCGGTCAGATTTCATGACCTGCCTGATTAGAGGGTCATGTTGATGGCTGACTACATACTTTCCCATCCCGACTATTGCGTTGTGCCAGGAGGCCTCAATTTGTCTGAGGCCTCTTCCTCCTTCCTTACGAGCCACATAAAGTCTATGTAAATCAGCTCGGGGGTGGGCAACATGATGCATTGTAAGCAGTTTTCTGGTTTTTCGATCCATGGTGCGAATTTCCTGCTCAGTCCAGTCCACTAGTCCAAAACTGTATTCGGCTACAGGTACCGCCAAACTACCTACTGCAGAAATTTTATTCCTGGAATTGAGAGCGGACTGCAGGACCAGCCTCACTCTCCTATAATACTCCCTACGAATTCTCTCTTTCATTCTGTCATTCGAGATGGTTTCACATTCTTCAATGCCCAGATATTTGTAAGTTTTACCTGGCTCAAGATATTGAATCACAGTGTGCGTATCAATTTCAATGTTCTCAGACGTTGTGAGTTTCCCTCTTTTTAAATTGATTTTTGCACACTTGTCAAGACCAAACTTCATACAGATGTCATTGCTAAAGTCATTCACGACAGACAGCATTTTATTATTATTATTATTATTATTATTATTATTATTATTTCAATACAAAAAATTTCGGGGTTTCTGCCAAGACACAATTTGTCTGTACAATGTCTACGGAGATACAAAGAAAATAAAGTATACGGAACAAAACTTCAGAGTTGTTCTCAATTGTTAATACTGCATTTTATTTCACAATCTTCGAGTGATGCATTAACTTATCTGGTTATTTTTCCCTCAATCAAGGCTAAAAAATTTTCTAACGATGTTCGCTGTACCAAGTAAAGCAGCTTTCTGCATAGTTCTCAGATGTTTTCAGATGTAACTGTAGAACTTCTCCAGCTTTTTGCCAGTTCTTCGTGACTACACCATTTACGAACACTACCAAAGGAATTATATCTACTCTTCGGAGTCTGTACACATCCTTTAATACGACTGCCAGTGGTTGATATTTTCGTTTTTTCTCTGCTAAAGTTGATGTTAATTTTTCATCTGAAGGAACTGCTACATCGACGATCATTGCAGTTATATCAAACAGAACAATGTCAGGCCTGTTTCCTTCAACCGTTCTGTCAGTTATTATTGTCGTGTCCCACAAAATTTGTGCCTGATGGTCACTGATGACTTGCTCAAGCTTACATTTTAAATATGTCTGTTCCTGTTCAACTAGGTAGTATTTCTTTGCAAGCGCTTGGTGAGCTATTTTCGCTACATTATTATGCCGTCGCAAGTATTCAGTCTGAGCCAAGGAAGGGCAACCACTGCATATATGCTGGATAGACTCGTTGCTACTTTTGCACAATCGGCATTTGCTATCAATCTGTTGGCCCAAGATATATTTTTGGTAAGCTCTGGTCTTTATGGAGTCCTCTGGTCCTGAATGGAGAAGAGGAAACCCTCAGTTTCACCATAGAGTCCCGCTGTTCGCAGCCATTCTGTGGACCACCTCAGATCAATTTCATCAGATGTTAAGATTGCTCTAAACCGACCAAGCAGTTCCCTCGTCTTTCAGATATCAATTCGATCATCCCTTTTCACGTGAAGGAACTCTCTTTTCTCTTGGGCTAAACTTAATGGACTGCTATTTTTATCTTGAGTACAAATTGCATTATGAATTGGAGTGTCTATTGCAAGAAAATAATGACGGAGTTTTTCTTCCTGCTGACGATACAGTGTTTGTAAATTAAGTAAACCCCTGCCTGCATCGTTTCGAAATAGATATAATCTCTGTGTCGAACTTTGCGGATGGTGAAGTCGATGCTTGGTGAGTGTCGTTCTCAGTTTTCTGTCAAAGGCTTGAAGAGAGGTATCCGTCCATTTTATCACTCCAAAGGTGTACGTAGCTACAGGGATAGCCCATGCGTTGATTGCAGAAATTTTATTTCTCGAGTTGATATTCGTCTCACAGATCTTATTAACTCTGGCTACCACTTTCTTTTGTATCACATTTCTGGCATTTGAGTCAGATATTTCCAATAGTTGCAACATCCCTAGATATTTGTAAGAGTCTTCGATTCCAAGGTTTTGAATGATGGTGTCCCTGGAGACTTTTAATTCTCCTTCCTGATTTTGGACTTTTCCACGTTTTACATGCAACGTCGCACATTTATCCAAACCAAATTCCATGCAGATATCTTTGCTAAAGTTTTGGACAATCATCATTTGACTCTGTAGCTGATCTTTATTAGATCCATATAGTTTAAGGTCATTCATGTAAAACTGATGTGATATGCGTACATCTGGGTTTCTCTTTATACAATATCCACATCCAGTTTCTCTCATCATTCTACTCAGTGGAATTAGAGAGATGCAGAACCAAAGAGGGCTCAAGCTGTCACCCTGAAACATACCTCGCCGGATCCTAATTTCCTTGGTCACATAGGAGTAACGACCTTTCCTAACATGTAAAGAAGTCTTCCATTCAGACATACACACAGAGAGAAAATTTATTATTATCGGGTCAATCTTATAGATATCAAGGATACGCAGAAGCCATGAATGAGGCACAGAATCAAATACCTTTTTATAGTTCACTGAACCTAGAAATATGTCATGAAGTCTTTTTAGCGGACTTGTGGTGTAACCACACTATTTATAACCAATAGTTCTTTGCATCCTCTGGTTCCCTTTTTCAAGCCATTTTGCTCAGGAGGTATAATATTTTAGTCTACAAGATGTTCATTAATTTTAGAAGATATAACAGCAGTCAAAATTTTGTATAATGTTGTCAGGCATGTAATTGGCCGACAGTTCTTGGGTTGAAGACTGTCTCCTTGTTTGGCCATCATAAATGTTTTACCCTTCAACAAATATTTAGGGAAATTGGATGGATTTTTCAAGGTGCCATTAAAAAATCTTGCTAAGTGTGGATGGAAAGCCGTAAAGTATTTCCACCAAACATTATGAATTCCATCTAGACCAGGAGCTTTCCAATTCGCTGTCTTCTTGATTACTGCTCTCACATCGTCTTCGGTAATCATTTCTGTTGGCATTTCATTTACATATCGGCACGCTTCGATTTCATTATGAAGCCAGTATGCTTCCTCATTGTATTGGCGAGGTATTGCCCATAGTTTGGACCAGAATTGAACCATATCATTCTCACTCGGTGGTTGATCCCTTAGTTCTTCCCCAGCCAGCTTCCAGTTGTCTGTAAAATTTCTTCTGATTGGCTGCAAACACTGATTCCTGTTGGCGTCTTTTTGATGCTTCGCTGTACTGTCTAATTCTCGCTCCTAGAGCCGCAATTCTCTGTTTAAGTCTCTCTTCTTCTTCTTCTTTCAACTTTTGATCTAGGTTTTTGGATTTCATATTGACATTCAATCTCCAACCTATAGACTTAATTCCAATTTTCACTTTCTAGGAAATGTCTCCCTTCTTTGCAAAATACTGCGTTAAATGACCAATATCTCTTCTAGCCTTATTGATTTTGTCCTGGATTCGTTTCTTCCATAATGGCATATTGTGAGACTTTGGTGCGGAAGAAGTTACCGACTTTTTGTTACTTTCGATATCTCTCCCCATACTCATACAAACGGCTAAGGCAGAACTATGTACTTCTCAAGCTAGTTCTTCCAGACAATTAGGTTTGAGGGTTAGGTCTTGTAAGACGGTATTCATTACTCTACAAGCATCGTAAAAATTCTTACTACCAGTGAGTTTTGGTATACGTGGTCGAAGATCAAGGGGTGTACCTTGGTACAGAATATTATACTTTTGATAATTTTCTCTCAGATTACTGGCAAAAGCATTCTCATCATGTCCTGGTGCTACTTGCTGGACTTCAACATCAGGTTCCCTCCTCCGAGTGATCTCCCTCCAGTTCCTCAGCCTGGGCTTCAGTTTGCTGTGTCACATTTCCCAGTATTTCCATGCTCACTTGTTGTTTTATCAGTTCCAGTTCAGCAGATGACAATTAATTTCTTCTTCGAATAGAATTCAGTTGACTACATATTCGTTGCTCACCTAGGGTGCTGTTGGGCGTGCATCCTTGCTCTGTATCCTTCACTTTCAGCTTCCACACTTGTACTTCGATAATACGCACGCATTTCTGAGATATTCATCTCTTTCGACCATTTCATGCGTTGGCCACACTAACTTGAAGCGGCGGAGGACGTTGCAAATGGCACTGTCCTCAAGCCACTTTGTCTTGAGACAGATGGAACTGTATTCTCTGCGGTCGCCATGAGTGGCGCGGCGCCGCGCTTGGCATCATCTGTACCAGGTTCACCGCTATCCACTGACACAGGTAACACATTTGACACAGAAGGCCCGGTGTCAGAACCTTCTGCGCGCTCCTGCGAAGGCCGATCGCCCGCGACTATTTTTCAATATTCGTCTACTCATATTGCATACTGTTGCATTTTAGAGCTACTGCCAGCATTTTTACAGCCGTCCCTAACATGGGAAACAGACGCTGACGGAGTACCACCCCTCACATGGGGAGCTGACGTGTCTAATTTTTTTGTTTCTTATTCGAGGTATCATCCTCTAGACAGGCTGGCTTCCCACCCACCTTTAGAGCCCTGTCTGCCCCAGGGCCTTTCCGCCATCTCCGCATTGCTGAAGATCTTCTTAGCTTGGTACTCTTCCGGAGTTTCCTTCTTCGGTCCTCTTCTTGGCGTCGAGGTCCTCTTCTGGAGTACTTATTTGTCTGACCCCTCTCCGTTGACCTGTCCGGCTTGGGAGACCCTACCAGTAGCTATGCTACCGCCGGCATAGCTCCCAGGGTCACAGGGTAACTCAAGCTCTGCCACCAGCTACAAGGTCATGTACTCCCTATTATTATTATTATTATTCCACTACATCACGACTAAAGATCTTATGAGTCGGCTGAATATAAAATCTACTCCAGGTTGCAACCAGCTACCTAAGGAGCAAATTCGGTGACTATCAGTGCCTCTACAATACTTTACGCAAAATGTGGGCTGTTCCAAATAAAGCAATTTCTTGCACTTCCCAGTCTTTTGAATTACCTGGGAGTTTAGACAAGTTCTTACTCAAATTTTGCGGAACAAATCCCAGAGCTCCGATAACTATCGGGACGACCTGTGCTTTTACGCCCCACATTCGGCTGATCTCGATTTCCAAACTCTTGTATTTAAGACGTTTCTCTGCCTCCTTGGTAACGACGTTTTGATCGCAAGGTACAGCAACATCGATAAGTAAACACGATTTTTTCGCCAAATCCCGGATAACTATATCCGGTTTGTTTGCCGCTATCGTGCGATCAGTTTGAATTTGTTGGTCGTACAATATCGTACACAATCCAACAGACGTCACCGGTTTCGGTGAGTGTTCGTACCACTTGGGGCATGTGTTTGGAACTTCGAGGGCGGTACAGATCTGCCAGTGGAGGTAGCTACACACCCTATCATGTCTTTTAAGGTATTCGGTCTTTGCTAGGATTGGACAAGCTGAGACAATATGATCAATGGTTTCTACTTGCTCCTGGCAAATGCGGCATTTATCATCTTGGGAAATTTTGAGAACCGCTTTATCATAATGTCGTGTTCTCAAGGCCTGATCTTGGACAGCTATTACAAGTGCTTCCGATTCTGGCTTCATCCTTCCCCTTTTAAGCCACATAAATGATTGATCTTTATTGATCTGCACTTTGTCCATTCTTTTTAGGTATTGTCCGTGGAGTGGTTTGTCTCTCCACGATTTCTTTAACATTTTTTGTGTCTCACACTTCATGTTTAGCAGCATCAGAAGTTCAGTGTCTGTGTTATTCCACGTGTCTTGCCTAGTTTTCTTCGCAATGTTTCTTGCTACACTAACAATGCCTCTGTTTCCCATTCTTCGGTCAGATCTCATGACCTGCCTCATTAGAGGGTCGTCTTGATGGCTGACTACATACTTCCCCATCCCGACTATTGCGTTGTGCCAGGAGGCCTCAATTTGTCTGAGGCCTCTTCCTCCTTCCTTACGTGCCACATAAAGTCTATGTACATCAGCTCGAGGGTGGGAAACATGATGCATTGTTAGCAGTTTTCTGGTTTTTTCGATCCATGGTGCGAATTTCTTGCTCAGTCCAGTCCACTAGTCCAAAACTGTATTCGGCTACAGGTACCGCCAAACTACCTATTGCAGATATTTTATTCCTGGAATTCAGAGCGGACTGCAGGACCAGTCTCACTCTCCTATAATACTCCCTACGAATTCTCTCTTTCATTCTGTCATTCGAGATGGTTTCACATTCTTCAATGCCCAGATATTTGTAAGTTTTACCTGGCTCAAGATATTGAATCACAGTGTGCGTATCAATTTCAACGTTCTCAGACGGTGTGAGTTTCCCTCTTTTTAAATTGATTTTTGCACACTTGTCAAGACCAAACTTCATGCAGATGTCATTGCTAAAGTCATTTACGACAGACAGCATTTGGGAGAGAATCGCTTCATTCTTGGCAAACACTTTCAGATCATCCATGTAAAACAAATGTGATACTGGCCTTTCATCACCATGGAGCTTAAAACCAAAGTCAGCTTGCGACAACTGTCTCGATAGTGGGATCAAACTAATGCAAAACAGCAGAGGGGATAGTGAATCTCCTTGAAAAATACCCCTGTTAATCTGAATACTTCTGGTTTCTACTGCTTCCTTTCCGCTGTGTATTAGTAACCTGGTACTCCACGACTTCATACTAGCCTTGCAAAATTCAATAAGTCTAGGATGAAATCGATAGATCTCCAGGGTCTTCAAAATCCAATCGTGTGGTACACTATCTTGAATCACAGTGTGCGTATCAATTTCAACGTTCTCAGACGTTGTGAGTTTCCCTCTTTTTAAATTGGTATCATTTCATCATATCAAATCACTGGTGTCATTTTCAATTTGGTATCGTGTGGTAGGCTTTTTGGTAGTCAATCCAAGCCATGCTCAAATTACGTTTGCGTTTCTTTACATCATTCAAGATGACTTTATTCAGTAGCAAGATTCCTTACAGCCATAAGAGCCTTTACGACATCCTTTTTGTTCAGCTGGCATTAGATGATTCTTATCTAGATGTCTGTACATTTTGTCAGCTATGGCTGAAGTTATAACTTTGTACAGTACTGGCAGACAAGTAATTGGCCTGTAGTTCTTCGCCAAAGAGCTGTCTCCCGCTTTGGGTAGCAAATACGTGATGCCGCGTGTGAGCCATTCCGGGATTTCCTTTGGGTTTTCAAAAATTTTATTAACAGCCTTTGCTAGATGAGAATGTATTGCTGTTAATTTCTTAATCCAATAAATCTGGATCTTATCAATCCCGGGGGACTTCCAGTTTCCCATGTTCTTAATTGCTTGGAAGAGGTCCTCTTCCGAGAATTGGTGAACATCTTCCACTGTTTCTACAAGTTCATCGGCAGCATCAACTTCAGATTGAAGCCAAGATGCGTCTTTGTTGTAGGATCTGCTCTCTTCCCAGATTCCTGCCCAAAATGCTTCGACGTCATCTTTTGAAGGAGTAACAGCTTTGCCATTCGGTTTTTGAGTCAGATTGCGATAGAATCTCTTCGCGTCTGTTTCAAACAACCGGTTCTGTACACGGAAATCTATTCTACGTTTGTACCTTCTTATTCGTTGAGCCCATGCTTGAATTTTCTCTTTTAGCTTCTCAACTACCATTAGCCTGCTGGTGTCATTTTCAATTTGGTATTTTTGTTCAACATTGAATATTTTTCGTTGATCTTTGGAGGTGTGCGTTGATTTAGAAGATGCCTCAGCTAAGAGTGATATTTCACGCCGGGTGTCGGCTATCCGTTTCATAATTCTGTTAATCCATGGGGGTACAGAGCTGTTTACTCTGTTTTGCTGTCGGCCGTCGGTGTTCTTGGCTGGCCCCAAAATTATCTGAGATACTAGATATCCAGTTGCGTATATGATGTGATTGATTTCAGTAATATCTAGATCTCTGCCTGGGGTCTCCACCACCTCATTTAAGACAGAATTCACTGTTTCTATCACTCTTTTAGCTTTGGCATTTTCGTATATTCTCCTCAACGGTTCGCGAGACTCAAACGGAAGTTGACTAACTCTTTCTATCTCGCGCCGAAGGAGATTTCGCATCATGTCCTTATCGTGTAAATCATTGCCAGATGAGTTTCACCACTGACGTGTGTTTCACTGGAAAGCGATGAACCTTCCACGAGATCATCATTTTCAAGTTCTACGTGTTCGTCATGTGGATTGTTCGAGCGAAGTACATACTCCGCATTTCTCTCAATGTCAGCAAGTTGTTCTGCTGTGAATTTTCCACTGCTGAGTATGTATCGTCGTTGACTGGCAAGCTTCTTTGAGTGTAGGGTAGGTCTCATATCTGGGTTCCGCTCTCTCCATACCTTGAAAACTTCTATTTCTGAGCCCCCATTTTTCGCTTTTGCATAGTAAAAGCACCACATCACCTCCTTTAATTCATCCCGGGTCCATCTCTGACGATGGCTTCGAGCTACTGCCGGCTCTGGGTCCCTGGGACTAACACCCGTGGGATGGCCAGACGTCGACAAGGTGACATTAGCTCGGTTTCTGAGTAGGTATGGGACATTGGTAGAACAAGGCACGTTAAGATTCATTACATTGCTTGTTCTATCCATTTTACTCATTGGTTTGAATTGAGGATTCGCAGGACGCAAGTTCGAGTTCACAGATCACACTTAACCCTCGGGTTGTTTCCTGCCATCCGTTACTGCGACCCACAGTGGCCTCGGGGCATCCCCCCGCAGGGCCCAGCAAGGGGTCCCTCCGATCGCCAGTCGGCATTACTAAACCCTACGGGATTTTCACTGACTGCTGAAGGCAGCCTCCTTCGCTGGCTAATGCAAGGTTCGGGCCTCCACTCTAATCAGTGGCCTGGTGTGCCAACCCAGTTTCTCTCCTGTACCCTCTATGAGCCGACAACAGGAAGTCCAAATGTTCATGACCCTTCCCTCTCTACTTACTTTCCACTCTCCTCAAAATGGAGTACTTCTTCGTCTGACCCCTCACCTTCAACCTATTCAGCAAGGGAGGCCCTACCGGTAGCTAGGCTACCACTGACATAGCTCTCAGGCTCATGGGGGTACTCAAGCTCCACCACCAACTCCAAGGTCGTGTACTCCCTAGGTGGAGTTGTTGTTATTATTATTATTATTATTATTATTATTATTATTATTATTATTATTATTAAATATGTTTTTGAACAGCCAAAACCTAAGGACGTTTACGTACAAAATATGCATTTTTTTCGAGATGGTCGAGTGATCAGGACTGGACCACTTAACATTGACCACTTAACCAGGGTACAATACTAGGTCCAAGAACATAATAAAAGTAAACAATTTCAGTGCACACAATATACAAAGAGGAAATGGAAATATTTTCAATTAAATATTTTATCTTAACAAATGGCGAAGGTTGTAAGATATGACTAATACGTTCATTTGTAACTATTAATGTCCATGATCATGCATCGATATGCATTCTTTAACATTCGCTGGGAGATATGAGCATTTTTATGTCGCCGGTGATTCTAAACAACATCCATTGTTTCTGGTCTCTGAAAATTGAACAATTAGACTGTTATAGCATGTCGCCGTTAGAACTTGATTTCCAACACTATTTCTAGAAAGATATTATGAGTCACCTGTCCTTGCATTATTTTTAAGTTTCCTCCAAATCTTGGCGTGCATGCGTACACCCGCT
>JAHLJT010009056.1:0-14131 GCA_031308135.1 Acheta domesticus | reverse complement strand
CGTCTTTCGTCTTCGTCTTTCGTCTTCGTCTTTCGTCTTCGTCTTCGTCTTCGTCTTCGTCTTTCGTCTTCGTCTTTCGTCTTCGTCTTTCGTCTTCGTCTTCGTCTTTCGTCTTCGTCTTTCGTCTTCGTCTTTCGTCTTCGTCTTTCGTCTTCGTCTTTCGTCTTCGTCTTTCGTCTTCGTCTTTCGTCTTCGTCTTTCGTCTTCGTCTTTCGTCTTCGTCTTTCGTCTTCGTCTTTCGTCTTCGTCTTTCGTCTTCGTCTTTCGTCTTCGTCTTTCGTCTTCGTCTTTCGTCTTCGTCTTTCGTCTTCGTCTTTCGTCTTCGTCTTTCGTCTTCGTCTTTCGTCTTCGTCTTTCGTCTTCGTCTTTCGTCTTCGTCTTTCGTCTTCGTCTTTCGTCTTCGTCTTTCGTCTTCGTCTTCGTCTTTCGTCTTCGTCTTTCGTCTTCGTCCTTCGTCTTCGTCTTTCGTCTTCGTCTTTCGTCTTCGTCTTTCGTCTTCGTCTTTCGTCTTCGTCTTTTGTCTTGGTCTTTCGTCTTCGTCTTTCGTCTTCGTCTTTGTCTTGGTCTTTCGTCTTCGTCTTCGTCTTTCGTCTTCGTCTTTCGTCTTAGTCATTTGTCTTGGTCTTCGTCTTCGTCCCTCGTCTTCGTCATTCGTCTTCGTCTTCGTCTTTTGTCTTCGTCTTTCGTCTTCGTCTTTCGTCTTCGTCTTTCGTCTTCGTCTTTCGTCTTCGTCTTTCGTCTTCGTCTTTCGTCTACGTCTTTCGTCTTCGTCTTTCGTCTTCGTCTTTCGTCTTCGTCTTTCGTCTTCGTCTTTCGTCTTCGTCTTTCGTCTTCGTCTTTCGTCTTCGTCTTTCGTCTTCGTCTTTCGTCTTCGTCTTTCGTCTTCGTCTTTCGTCTTCGTCTTTCGTCTTCGTCTTTCGTCTTCGTCTTTCGTCTTCGTCTTTCGTCTTCGTCTTTCGTCTTCGTCTTTCGTCTTCGTCTTTCGTCTTCGTCTTTCGTCTTCGTCTTTCGTCTTCGTCTTTCGTCTTAGTCTTTCGTCTTCGTCTTTCGTCTTTCTACTTCGTCTTCCATCTTCGTCTTTCCATTTCGTCTTTTATCCCCTTTTTTCGTTTTTGTCGTTCGTATTCGTGTTTCGTCTTCGTTTTCGTCTTTCGTCTTGGTCTTTCGTCTTCGTCCCTCGTCTTCGACTTTCGTTCTCGTCTTTCGTCTTCGTTTTTCGTTTTCGTCTTTCGTTTTCGTCTTTTTTCTTGTTCTTTTGTCTTCGTTATTCGTCTTCGTCTTTCGTTTTCGTCCTTCGTCTTTCGTCTTCGTCTTTCGTCTTCATCTTTCGTCTTTGTCTTTCATTTTCGTCTTCGTCTTTCGTCTTCGTCTTTCGTCTTCGTTATTCGTCTTCGTCTTTCGTTTTCGTCCTTTGCCTTTCGTCTTCGTCTTTGTCTTCGTCTTTCGTCTTCGTTATTCGTCTTCGTTTTTCGTCTTCGTCTTTCGTCTTCGTCTTTCGTCTTCGTCTTCGTCTTTCGTCTTCGTCTTTCGTCTTCGTCTTTCGTATTCGTCTTTCGTCTTCCTCTTTCGTCTACGTCTTTCGTCTTCGTCCTTTGTCTTGGTCTTTCGTCTTCGTGTTTCGTCTTCGTCTTAGTCTTTTGTCTTGGTCTTTCGTCTTCGTCCCTCGTCTTCGTCTTTCGTCCTCGTCTTTCGTCTTCGTTTTTCGTTTTCGTCTTTCGTTTTCGTCTTTTGTCTTGTTCTTTTGTCTTCGTTATTCGTCTTCGTCTTTCGTTTTCGTCCTTCGTCTTTCGTCTTCGTCTTTCGTCTTCATCTTTCGTCTTCGTCTTTCATTTTCGTCTTCGTCTTTCGTCTTCGTCTTTCGTCTTCGTCTTTCGTCTTCGTTATTCGTCTTCGTCTTTCGTTTTCGTCCTTCGCCTTTCGTCTTCGTCTTTTGACTTCGTCTTTCGTCTTCGTCATTCGTCTTCGTTTTTCGTCTTCGTCTTTCGTCTTCGTCTTTCGTCTACGTCTTTCGTCTTCGTCCTTTGTCTTGGTCTTTCGTCTTCGTGTTTCGTCTTCGTCTTTCGTCTTAGTCTTTTGTCTTGGTCTTTCGTCTTCGTCCCTCGTCTTCGTCTTTCGTCCTCGTCTTTCGTCTTCGTTTTTCGTTTTCGTCTTTGGTTTTCGTCTTTTGTCTTGTTCTTTTGTCTTCGTTATTCGTCTTTCGTTTTCGTCCTTCGTCTTTCGTCTTCGTCTTTCGTCTTCATCTTTCGTCTTCGTCTTTCATTTTCGTCTTCGTCTTTCGTCTTCGTCTTTCGTCTTCGTTATTCGTCTTCGTCTTTCGATTTCGTCCTTCGCCTTTCGTCTTCGTCTTTTGTCTTCGTCTTTCGTCTTCGTCATTCGTCTTCGTTTTTCGTCTTCGTCTTTCGTCTTCGTCTTTCGTCTTCGTCTTCGTCTTTCGTCTTCGTCTTTCGTCTTCTTCTTCGTCTTCGTCTTTCGTATTCGTCTTTCGTCTTCGTCTTTCGTCTTTCGTCTTCTTCTTTCGTCTACGTCTTTCGTCTTCGTCTTTCGTCATTGTCTTCTTTCTTCTCTTTCTTCGTATTTTGTCTTTCGTCTTTAGTTTTCGACTTCGACTTTGTCTTCCGTCTTTGTCTTTTGAATTCTTCTTTCGTCTTTGTCGTTTGTCTTCATCTTTCGTCTTCGTCTTTCGGCCTTGCCTTTTGTCTTTTGTTTTTTCTCTTTCGTCATCGCCTTCACCTTTCGTCATAGGTCATTGTCTCTGGTCTTCATCCTTCGTCTGCTTCTTTCGTCTTCGCCTTTTGTCTGCGTATTCGTCTTCGTCCTTCGTCTCCGTTTTTCGTCTTCGTGTTTCGTCTTAGATTTTCGTCTTCATCTTCGACTTACGTCTTTGTCTTTCGTCTTCGTATTTCGTCTTCGTCTTTCGTCTTCGTCATTCGTCTTCGACTTTCGTCTTCGTCTTTCGACTTCTTCTTTCGTCTTTCGTCTTCGTCTTTCGTCTTCGTCATTCGTCTTCGCCTTTCGTCTTCGTCTTTCGTCTTCGTCTTTTGTCATTGTCTTGCGTCTTCGACTTTCGTCTTCGTCTTTCTTCTTCGTCTTACGTTTTTCGTCGTCGACTTTCTACTTCGTCTTTCGTCTTCGTCTTTCGTCTTCGTCTTTCGTCTTCGTCTTTCGTCTTCGTCTTTCGTCTTCGTCTTTCGTCTTCGTCTTTCGTCTTCGTCTTTCGTCTTCGTCTTCGTCTTCGTCTTTCGTCATTCTTCTCTGTCTTTTGTCTTCGTTTTTCGACTTCGTCTTTTGTCTTCGTTTTTCGACTTCGTCTTTTGTCTTCGTTTTTCGTCTTCATCTTTCGTCTTCGTCTTTCGTTTTTCGTCCCCGTCTTTCGTCTTCGTTCTTCGTTTTCGTCTTTCGTTTTCGTCTTTTGTCTTGGTTTTGGCTTCTTTATTCGTCTTCGTCTTTCGTCTTCGTCTTTTGTCTTGGTTTTGGCTTCTTTATTCGTCTTCGTCTTTCGTCTTCGCCTTTCGTCTACGTCTTTTGTCTTTCGCCTTCGTTTTTCGTCTTCGTCTTTCGTCTTCCTTTTTCGTCTTCGTCTTTTGTCTTCGTCTTTCATCTTCGTGTTTCGTCTTTTCTTTTGTCTTTGTCTTTCATCTTCGTCTTTCGTCTTCGTCTGTCGTCTTCGTCTTTCGTCTTCGTCTTTCGTCTACATCTTTCGTCTTCTTGTTTCGTCATCGTCTTTCTTCTTCGTCTTTCGTCTTCGTCTTTCGTCATCGTATTTCGTCTTCGTCTTTGTGTTTCGTCTTTGTCTTTACTTTCGTCTTTCGCCTTTCGTCTTTCGTCTTCCTCTTTCGTCTTCGTCTTTCGTCTTTGTCATTCGTCTTCGTCTATCGTCTTCGTCTTCGTCTTCGTCTTCGTCTTCGTCTTTCGTCATCGTCTTCGTCTTCGTCTTTCGTCTTCGTCTTTCGTCTTGGTCTTTCGTCTTGGTATTTCGTCTTCGTCTTACGTCTTCGTCATTTGTCTTCGTCTTTCTAAATCATAAAAGCTCAAAAATTTAAAAACTCAAAACCCGAAAATTCGAGAATTAAAGACTCAAAAACTCAAAAACTCAAAACCCAAATCTCAAAATTTCAAAAACTCAAAATCTCAAATACTCAAAAACCCAAAAACTCAAACACTCAAAATATCAAAAACACAAAAACTTTCAATTTCAACAAAATTTCTAAAACCCAAAAACAGAAAAACTCAAAACTCACCAACTTATATTTTCAAAACCCCAAAAACCCAAATACTTTAACTGGTCTTCATCCTTCGTCTGCTTCTTTCGTCTTCGCCTTTTGTCTGCGTTTTTCGTCTTCGTCCTTCGTCTCCGTCTTTCGTCTTCTCATTCGTCTTAGTTTTTCGCCGTCGTCGTCGACTTTCGTCTTTGTCTTTCGTCTTCGTTTTTCGTCTTCGTCTTTCGTTTTCGTCATTCGTCTTCGACTTTCGTCTTCGTGTTTCGTTTTCTTCTTTCGTCCACGTCTTTCGTTTTCGTCTTTCGTCGTCGTCTTTCGTCTTCGTCTTTCGTCTTCGTCTTTCGTCATCGTCTTTCGTCTTCGTCTTCGTCATTGTGTTTCGTCTTTGTCTTTGCCTTTCGTCTTTCGCCTTTCGTCTTTCGTCTCCCTCTTTCGACTTCGTCTTTCGTTTTCGTCTTTGCCTTTCGTCTTTGTCTTTCGTCTTCGTCTTTCGTCTTCGTCTTTCGTCTTTGTCTTTCGTCTTCGTCATTTGTCTTCGTCTTTCGTCTTTCAAAAACATAAAAGCTCAAAAAATTAAAAACACAAAAACCAAAAATTCAAGAGCTAAAGACTCAAAACTCAAAAAGTCAAAACCCAGAAACAAAAAATTTCAAAAACTATAAACTCAAAAACTCAAGAACTCAAAAACTCAAAAATTCAAAAACTCAAAAAAACCAAAACTCAAAAACCCATACACTCAAAATCTAAAAAAATCAAAAACTCAAAAACTCAAAAACTCAAAAACTCAAAATCTCAAAATCTCAAAAACTCAAAATCTCATACACTCAAAATCTGAAAAAATCAAGAACAAAATTTAAAAAACTTAAAAACACAAAAACTCAAAAATTCATACACTCAAAATCTCAAAAAAATCAAAAACTCAAAAACTCTAAAACTCTAAAACTCAAAAACTCAAAAACTCAAAAACTCAAGAACTCAAGAACTCAAGAACTCAAGAACTCAAAAACTCAAAAACTCAAAAACTCAAAAACTCAAAAACTCAAAAACACAAAAACTCAAAAATTCATACACTCAATATCTCAAAATTTCAAAAACTCAAAATCTCAAAAACTCAAAAACTCAAAAACTCAAATACTCAAATACTCAAAAACACAAAAACTCAAAAACTCAAAAATTCAAAAACTCAATATCTCAAAAACTCAAAAACTCAAAATCTCAAAAACTCAAAAACTCAAAAACTCAAAAACTCAAAAACTCAAAAACTCAAAAAACTCAAAAACTCAAAACTCAAAAACTCAAAAACTCAAAAACTCAAAAACTCAAAAACTCAAAAACTCAAAAACTCAAAAACTCAAAAACTCAAAAACTCAAAAACTCAAAAACTCAAAACTCAAAAACTCAAAAACTCATAAACTCAAAAACTCAAAAACTCAAAAACTCAAAAAACTCAAAACTCAAAAACTCAAAAACTCAAAAACTCAAAAACTCAAAAACCCAAAAACTCAAAAACTCAAAAACTCAAAAACTCAAAAACTCAAAACTCAAAAACTCAAAAACTCAAAAACTCAAAAACTCAAAAAACTCAAAAAAACTCAAAACTCAAAACTCAAAAACTCAAAAACTCATACACTCAAAATCTCAAAAATCAAAACTCAAAAACTCAAATACTCAAATACTCAAAAACTCAAATACTCAAATACTGAAATACTCAAATACTCAAAAACACAAAAACACAAAAACACAAAAACACAAAATTCAAAAACTCAACAACTCAAAATCTCAAAAACTCAAAAACTCAAAATCTCAAAAACCCAACAACTCAGAAACTCAAAAACTCAAAAATTCAAAATCTCAAGAACTCAAAATTCAAAAACTGAAAAACTGAAAAACTCAAAATCTCAAAATCTCAAAAACTCAAAATTTCAAAAACTCAGAAACTCAACAACTCAAAAACTCATAATCTATATAAATCAAAATTCAAAAACTCAAAAATTCAAAATCTCAAAAACTAAATAACTCGAAAACTTAAAAACTCAAAAACCCAAAAACCCAAAAACTCAAAAACTCCAAATCTCAAAAACTCAAAAACCAAAAATTAAAAAACTAAAAAACTCGAAAACTCAAAAATGTAAAACTTCTAAAACTCAAAAACAGAAAAACTCAAAAACTCACAAACTTATATTTTCAAAACCCCAAAAACCCAAACACTTAAACTGGTCTTTATCCTTCTGCTTCTCTCGTCTTCGCCTTTTGTCTGCGTATTTCGTCTTTGTCCTTCGTCTCCGTCTTTCGTCTTCGTCACTCGTCTTAGTTTTTCGTCCTCGTCTTCGACTTTCGTCTTTATCTTTCGTCTTCGTATTTCGTCTTCCTCTTTCGTCTTCGTCATTCGTCTTCGACATTCCTCTTCGTATTTCGTCTTCTTCATTCGTCCTCATCTTTCGTCTTCGTCTTACGTCTTCGTCTTTCGTCTTGGTCTTTCGTCTTGGTCTTTCGTCTTTCGTTTTCGTCTTTCGTCTTCGTCTTTCGTCTTTGCCTTTCGTCTTTCGCCTTTCGTCTTTCGTCTCCCTCTTTCGACTTTGTCTTTCGTCTTTGTCTTTCGTCTTCGTCTTTCGTCTTTCGTCTTCGTTTTTCGTCTTCGTCATTCGTCTTCGTCTTTCGTCATCGTCTTTCGTCTTCGTCTTTCTGTTTCGTCTTTGTCTTTGCCTTTCGTCTTTTGCCTTTCGTCTTTCGTCTTCCTCTTTCGTCTTCGTCTATCGTCTTTGTCTTTGTCTTTCGTCTTCGTCTTTCGTCTTTGTCTTTCGTCTTCGTCACTCGTCTTAGTTTTTCGTCCTCGTCTTCGACATTCGTCTTTGTCTTTCGTCTTCGTCATTCGTCTTCGACTTTCCTCTTCGTCTTCCTCTTCTTCATTCGTCCTCGTCTTTCGTCTTCGTCTTTCGTCTTCGTCTTTCGTCTTCGTCTTTCGTCTTGGACTTTCGTCTTGGTCTTTCGTCTTTCTTTTTTCGTTTTCGTCTTTCGTCTTCGTCTTTCGTCTTCGTGTTTCGTCTTCCTCTTCGTCTTTGTGTTTCGTCTTTGTCTTTGCCTTCGTCTTTCGCCTTTCGTCTTTCGTCTCCCTCTTTCGACTTTGTCTTTCGTCTTTGTCTTTCGTCTTCGTCTTTTGTCTTCGTCATTCGTCTTCGTCTTTCGTCATCGTCTTTCGTCTTCGTCTTCTTCTTTGTATTTCGTCTTTGTCTTTGCCTTTCGTCTTTTGCCTTTCGTCTTTCGTCTTCCTCTTTCGTCTTCGTCTTTCGTCTTTGTCTTTCGTCTTCGTCTTTCGTCTTTCGTCTTTTGCCTTTCGCCTTTCGTCTTTCGTCTTCGTCTTCGTCTTTCGTCTTCGTCCTCGTATTTCGTCTTCGTCTTTCGTCTTCGTCTTTCGTCTTGGTCTTTCGTCTTTGTTTTCGTCTTTCGTTTTCGTCTTTCGTCTTGGTCTTTCGTCTTCGTCTTTCGTCGTCGTCTTTCGTCTTCGTTGTTCGTCTTCGTCTTTCGTCATCGTCTTTCGTCTTCGTCTTCGCCTTTGTGTTTCGTTTTGTCTTTGCCTTTCGCCTTTCGCCTTTCGTCTTTCGTCTTCCTCTTTCGTCTTCGTCTTTCGTCTCTGTCTTTCGTCTTCGTCTTTCGTCTTTGTCTTTCGTCTTCGACTTTCGTCTTCGTCTTTCGTCTTCGTCTTTCGTCTTGGTCTTTCGTCTTGGTATTTCGTCTTCGTCTTTCGTCTTTGACTTTCGTCTTTCGTCTTCCTCTTTCGTCTTTGGTCTTTGTCTTTCGTCTTCGTCTTTCGTCTTCGACTTTCGTCTTCGTCTTTCGTCTTCGTCTTTCGTCTTCGTCTTCGTCTTTAGTCTTCGTCTTTCGTCTTCGTCTTTCGTCTTGGTCTTTCGTCTTTGTTTTTTCGTCTTTCAGTTTCGTCTTTCGTCTTGGTCTTTCGTCTTCGTCTTTCGTCGTCGTCTTTCGTCTTCGTTGTTCGTCTTCGTCTTTCGTCATCGTCTTTCGTCTTCGTCTTCGCCTTTGTGTTTCGTTTTTGTCTTTGCCTTTCGCCTTTCGCCTTTCGTCTTTCGTCTTCCTCTTTCGTCTTCGTCTTTCGTCTCTGTCTTTCGTCTTCGTCTTTCGTCTTTGTCTTTCGTCTTCGACTTTCGTCTTCGTCTTTCGTCTTCGTCTTTCGTCTTGGTCTTTCGTCTTGGTATTTCGTCTTCGTCTTTCGTCTTTGACTTTCGTCTTTCGTCTTCCTCCTTCGTCTTTGGTCTTTGTCTTTCGTCTTCGTCTTTCGTCTTCGACTTTCGTCTTCGTCTTTCGTCTTCGTCTTTCGTCTTCGTCTTCGTCTTTAGTCTTCGTCTTTCGTCTTCGTCTTTCGTCTTGGTATTTCGTCTTCGTGTTTCGTTTCCGTCATTTGTCTTCGTCTTTCGTCTTTCAAACACATAAAAGCTCAAAATTTAAAAACTCAAAAACCAAAAATTCAAAAACTAAACACTCAAAAGCTCAAAACCTAAAAACGCAAAAACTCAAATACTCAAAAACTCAAAAACTCAATAACTCAGAGAAAAACTCAGTAACTCAAAAACTTAAGAACTCAAAAACACAAATGTTTAAAAAGTCAAAAACGCAAAAAACCCCAAAACCCAAAAACTCAAAAACTCAAAATCTTAAAACTTCAAAAACTCAAAATCTAAAAAACTCAAAACCTCAAAAACTCTAAAACTAAAAAACCCAAAACCCAAAATCCCCTAAACTCAAAAACCCAAAACTTCAAAAACTCAAAAAACTCAAAATTTCAAAAACTCGAAAACTCAAAATCTGAAAAACGTAAAAACTCAATAACTCAATAACTCAAAAATTCAAAAACCTCAAAAACGAAAAAACTCAAAATTTCTAAAACTCAAAAGCTTAAAAATTCAAAAACTCAAAAAGCCAAAAACTCAAAAATTCAAAAACTCGAAAAGTCTAAAACTCAAAAACTCACAAACTCAAAAACTCAAAAACTCAAGAACTCAAAAACGCAAAACGCTAAATTTCAAAAAAACAAAAACCAAAAAAACTCAAAAACTCTAAAGCTCAAAAAGTCAAAAACTCAAAAACCCGAAAACCCAAAAACTCCAAAACTCAAAAATTTTAAACCTGAAAAACTCAAAATCTCTAAAACAAAAAACCTCAAAAATTCAAAAACTCAAACACTCAAAAAATCAAACGCTCAAAAACAAAAAACTCGAAAACTCGTAAACTCGAAAACTCGAAAACCCGAAAACTCAAAAAATCAAAAATTCAAAAGCTCAGAAACTCAAAAACCCAAAAACGCCAAAACCCAAAAACCCAAGAACTCAAAAACCCAAAAAACTCTAAAACTCAAAAACTCAAAACTCAAAACTCCAAACTCCAAACTCAAAAACACAAAAACTCAAAAACCCAAAAACTCAAAAATTCGAAAACTCGAAAACTCGAAAACTCGAAGACTCGAAAACTCGAAAACTCGAAAACTCTAATTCTCTAAAACTCTAAAACTAAAACTAAAAAAATTAAAAAATTTAAAAACTCAAAAACTCAAAAATTTGAAAACTCGAAAATTCAAATACTCAATAACTCAAAAACGCAAAAACTCAAAAACTCAAATACTCAGAGAACAACTCAAAAACTCAAAAACTTAAGATCTCAAAAATCTCAAAAACTCAAAAACTCAAAAACTCAAAAACTCATAAACTCATAAACTCAAAAACTCAAAAACTCAAAAACTCAAAACTCAAAAACTCAAAACTCAAAAACCCCAAAACTCAAAAACTCAAAAACTCAAAAACTCAAAATCTCAAAACCACAAAAACTCAAAATCTAAAAACTCAGAAGCTCAAAAACTCAAAACTCAAAAACTCAAAAACTCAAAATTTCAAAATTCAAAATCTCAAAACTCAAAAACTCAAATACTCAAATACTCAAAAACACAAAAACTCAAAAACTCAAAAATTCAAAAATTCAATATCTCAAAACTCAAAAACTCTAAATCTCATAAACTCAAAAACTCAAAAACTCAAAAACTCAAAATCTCAAAAATCAAAAAACTCAAATACTCAAAAACTCAAATACTCAGAACTGAAATACTCAAATACTCAAAAACACAAAAATTCAAAAACACAAAAATTCAAAAACTCAAAACTCAAAATCTCAAATCTAAAATCTAAAAAACTCAAAAACTCAAAATCTCAAAAACCCAACAAACTCAGAAACTCAAAAACTCAAAATTCAAAATCTCAAGAACTCAAAATTTCAAAACTGAAAAACTGAAAAACTCAAAATCTCAAAATCTCAAAAACTCAAAATTTCAAAAACTCAGAAACTCAACAACTCAAAAACTCATAATCTATATAAATCAAAAATTCAAAAACTCAAAATTCAAAATCTCAAAAACTAAATAACTCGAAAACTTAAAAACTCAAAAACCCAAAAACCCAAAACCTAAAAACTCAAAAACTCCAAATCTCAAAAACTCAAAAACCTAAAAATTAAAAAACTAAAAACTCGAAAACTCAAAAATGTAAAACTTCTAAAACTCAAAAACAGAAAAACACAAAAACTCACAAACTTATATTTTCAAAACCCCAAAAACCCAAACACTTAAATTGGTCTTTATCCTTCTGCTTCTCTCGTCTTCGCCTTTTGTCTGCGTATTTCGTCTTTGTCCTTCGTCTCCGTCTTTCGTCTTCGTCACTCGTCTTAGTTTTTCGTCCTCGTCTTCGACTTTCGTCTTTATCTTTCGTCTTCGTATTTCGTCTTCCTCTTTCGTCTTCGTCATTCGTCTTCGACATTCCTCTTCGTATTTCGTCTTCTTCATTCGTCCTCATCTTTCGTCTTCGTCTTACGTCTTCGTCTTTCGTCTTGGTCTTTCGTCTTTCGTTTTCGTCTTTCGTCTTCGTCTTTCGTCTTTGCCTTTCGTCTTTCGCCTTTCGTCTTTCGTCTCCCTCTTTCGACTTTGTCTTTCGACTTGGTCTTTCGTCTTCGTCTTTCGTCTTTCGTCTTCGTTTTTCGTCTTCGTCATTCGTCTTCGTCTTTCGTCATCGTCTTTCGTCTTCGTCTTCGTCTTTAGTCTTCGTCTTTCGTCTTCGTGTTTCGTCTTGGTATTTCGTCTTCGTGTTTCGTTTCCGTCATTTGTCTTCGTCTTTCGTCTTTCAAACACATAAAAGCTCAAAAATTTAAAAACTCGAAAACATAAATTCAAAAACTAAACACTCAAAAGCTCAAAACCTAAAAACGCAAAAACTCAAATACTCAAAAACTCAAAAACTCAATAACTCAGAGAAAAACTCAGTAACTCAAAAACTTAAGAACTCAAAAACTCAATAGTTTAAAAAGTCAAAAACGCAAAAACCCCAAAACCCAAAAACTCAAAAACTCAAAATCTTAAAACTTCAAAAATTCAAAATCTAAAAAACTCAAAACCTCAAAAACTCTAAAACTCAAAAACCGAAAAACCCAAAAACCCCTAAACTCAAAAACCCAAAAATTCAAAAACTCAAAAAACTCAAAATTTCAAAAACTCGAAAACTCAAAATCTGAAAAACGTAAAAACTCAATAACTCAATAACTCAAAAATTCAAAAACCTCAAAAACGAAAAAACTCAAAATTTCAAAAAACTCAAAAGCATAAAAAGTCAAAAACTCAAAAAGCCAAAAACTCAAAAATTCAAAAACTCGAAAAGTCAAAAACTCAAAAACTCAAAAACTCAAACTCAAAAACTCAAAAACTCAAGAACTCAAAAACGCAAAAACGCTAAATTTCAAAAAAACAAAAACCAAAAAAACTCAAAAATTCTAAAGCTCTAAAAGTCAAAAACTCAAAAACCCGAAAACCCAAAAACTCAAAAATTTTAAACCTGAATAACTCAAAATCTCTAAATCAAAAAACCTCAAAAATTCTAAAACTTAAACACTCAAAAAATCAAACGCTCAAAAAAATACTCGAAAACTCGTAAACTCGAAAACTCGAAAACCCGAAAACTCAAAAAATCAAAAATTCAAAAGCTCAAAAACTCAAAAACCCAAAAACGCCAAAACCCAAAAACCCAAGAACCCAAAAACCCAAAAACTAAAAAACTCAAAAACTCAAAACTCAAAACTCAAAACTCAAAAACTCAAAAACCCAAAAACTCAAAAACTCAAAAACTCGAAAACTCGAAAACTCGAAAACTCGAAGACTCGAAAACTCGAAAACTCTAATTCTCTAAAACTCTAAAACTAAAACTAAAAAAATTATAAAATTTAAAAACTCAAAAACTCAAAAATTTGAAAACTCGAAAATTCAAATACTCAATAACTCAAAAACGCAAAAACTCAAAAACTCAAATACTCAGAGAAAAACACAAAAACTCAAAAACTTAAGATCTCAAAAATTAAAAAACTCAAAAGATTAAAGAGTCAAAAACTCAAAAACCCCAAAACTCAAAAACTCAAAAACTCAAAATCTCAAAACCACAAAAACTCAAAATCTAAAAACTCAGAAGCTCAAAAACTCAAAAACTCTAAAACCCAAAAAAACAAAAACACAAAAACCCAAAAATTCAAAAACTCAAAAACTAAAAAAACCCAAAATTTCAAAAACTCAAAATCTGAAAAATTTAAAAACTCAAAAACTCAAAAAATTAAAAAACTCAAAAACTCATACACTCAAAATCTCAAAAATCAAAAACTCAAAAACTCAAATACTCAAAAACTCAAATACTCAAATACTGAAATACTCAAATACTCAAAAACACAAAAACTCAAAAACACAAAAATTCAAAAACTCAACAACTCAAAATCTCAAAATCTCAAAAACTCAAAAACTCAAAAAATTAAATACTCGAAAACACGAAAACTCAAATACTCAAAAACTCAAAAAATTAAAACTCAAAAACTCAAAAATTCTAAATCTCAAAATTTAAAAATCTAAAAAACTCAAAATCTGAAAAACTCAAAAACTTCAAACTCAAAAACTCGAAAACTCGAAAACTCAGAAACTCAGAAATATGGAAACTCAAAATCTCAACAAAACAAAAACTCAAAAACTCAAAAACACAAAAATTGAAAAACTCAAAAACTCGAAAACTCGAAAACTCAAAAACTCACTAACTCAAGAACTCAACAATTCAAAAACTCAAAAACTCAAGAACTCAAAAACTCAAAAGCGCAAAAACGCTAAATTTCAAAAAACAAAAACCTAACAAACTCGAAAACTCAATAGCGCGAAAAGTCAGAAACTCAAAAACCCCAAAACCCAAAACCTCAAAAACTCAAAAACTCTAAAATTTAAAACTAAAAAACTCAAAATCTCTAAATCTAAATATCTCAAAAATTCAAAAACTCAAATACTCAAAAACTCTAAAAATCAAACGCTCAAAAACTAAAAAACTCGAAAAAACCTAAACTCGAAAACTCGAAAACACGAAAACTCGAAAACTCAAAAAATCAAAAATTAAAAAGCTCAAAAACTCAAATACCCAAAAAACCAAACACCCAATAACTCAAGAACTCAAAAACTCAAAAACCCAAAAACCCAAGAACTCAAAAACTCGAAAACTCAAAACTCATAACTCAAAAACTCAAAAACTCGAAAACTCGAAAAAACGAAAACTCGAAGACTCGAAAAC
Organism: Acheta domesticus; assembly: GCA_031308135.1. Classification (NCBI taxonomy): domain Eukaryota; kingdom Metazoa; phylum Arthropoda; class Insecta; order Orthoptera; family Gryllidae; genus Acheta; species Acheta domesticus. The sequence goes on along the minus strand of JAHLJT010009056.1, from coordinate 288 downwards.
TCGAAAACTCTAAATCTCTAAATTTCTAAAACTAAAACTAAAAAACTCAAAAATTTAAAAACTCAAAAACTCGAAAACACGAAAACTCTAATACTCAATAACTCAAAAACGCAAAAATTCAAAAACTCAGAGAAAAACTCAAAAACTCAAAAACTCAAAAACTCAAAAACTCAAAAAACCCAAAACCCAAAAACTTAAAAACTCAAAAACTCAAAAACTCAAAATTTCAAAACCACAAAAATTCAAAATCTAAAAAACTCAAAAGCTCAAAAACTCAAAAACTCAAAT
>JAHLJT010009054.1:0-18958 GCA_031308135.1 Acheta domesticus | reverse complement strand
AATCGCATAGTATCTGAAGGACTCCGAAGGTCTTCCAGCTATATTAATTTTTACATTTATTTGTGATGGACCTGGGACTGCCTCTAACATTTAATCAGGAAGGATAAGTGTTTCATGCAGCCAGGACGTATTATATTTATATTATAACGACTCTACTTCTTACGGAGTTTTGCAATCTGCTTTCAATTTTTTGACAAATACATCGAATATAAGACTTAATTTTGTTCAACAATGCTTTTTGAGGTTGTACAATTCCTAAATCACGTGACAAAATATTTGATACAGCTTCAAATCTCTCAAATTTAATTTTTTATTTATGTATTAAATAACCTACAAGTAACTTTAAGAGCCTTCCTTTAAAAACGTATATATAATTTAGATAAGCATGTATAAGCAGCTTGTCTTTTCACTATTATGAACCCAAAAGTACTAGTTTTAAAATGCATATGGCCCGAAAGGTGTATAATGGTATATAAGACATCCTCTTTTGTCATGTTTCTGGAATTCTCAATTATTTCCTGTAACAGAATTTTGATAAATAATATCCCCCGACGAGAACTCGAACCAGGAAGCTTTCCTCGGAAGCGCTGGGCCGGTGCACCCAATTAACGAGCACGGCTACCTTGTCACCACCTTTCCTTTTTGTCTCCCTCCCAATGTCGGGCGATGGCACGATGGGTGACGCAGTAACCAACCACCTAGCGCCTGGTCCAACAATTGGGGTAAAATTACCTCGCGTATGGGAGGAGACGGGTGACTCGAGTAATTCTCCCTTGTTACTCGTTGTTGTGGCTTTAATAAAGTTAAGCCACAACGCTCTCATATAAGAAGGTCCTAGCAGACTTTCTTTCCAAGGGAAAGGGTTCAAGATTTAGTACACTGGGATAGATTAAGAACACTTTTGTCGTATGTTTTACGAAAATAACAACAAACAATATATTCTGTACTGAAAATTAGTACATCAACATAACATGAATTGACTATTAATGTCCTGTTTGAATCTGATATGCAAAAAAAAACAAAAATTGTTACAACATGTAAGAAAAATCTAATTGCAAATAAACCCTTGAAATCTTCCAATTAAATTCAAAAGAATAGATTTAAGAATCGGAATTCCAATAATACATAACTAATATACGATTATCTCTACACACATTTCCTGAAATACACATAGAATAATACACACTCAAAATGTTGTACCTGAAATTACCATTCGTGTATAACATAAATCGATAATATCAATACCATGTTCTATTAAAAAAAATATCAATCTTCTACTTGTTCTAACAAATTCACTTGATTCAATTAGAACGCATAACTGTTATCGTTATTACAATGTCTAATCTTACCAACACTAAGCAAAGTTAAATTAATTTACTCTTATGAGATCTCGGACTTAAAAAAAACAAAATGTTAAGTTAAATGCTACACAGTTGAACTTTGCATCCGACACAATATGTCAATCAATTGAATAATTGTCTATCCTTACCTCTGAATTTATTTTCCAGTAACACTTTTTAAATATCTGCGTCCAGTAACGAAACTGTAATTCGATTTGGCACACGGATATGTATTGAAAAACTCATGAATAAAGTCAAGCAATATTACAGTTAACCATCTAGTGAAATATGATACTAAAATCGTTCTACATCTGGCCCACGTTTCTGCCGTTAACTTGAAAAGGGTTTGCCGAACTCCGAAACGAACCGAACGATGTCTCCCGCGACGTGCGAAGCCTTGAAGTTTTTCAGGGTCGTCCGGAAAGGAACTCGAACACGAGAAGATCCCGTTGACTGCACCGTTCTCCTCGGGACTCGCGTCGTTGGTGTCGGCGTTGCAGTAACGTCCAATGATCGAATTTTATTCGAGCTGGTTCAAGTATTCTTATACAGAAAAGCTTTTCTGAAAGCTTGTGTACTGTCGAAATCTTGAACTGGCGTGGTCCGTCGATCCAAAAGTTTGTCCAGAATAGTTCAGAGCACCTTCTCGTTCCGCTGACTTTCGGTAAAATGGCCGAGTTGGTCTCTTCTTGTTCTAAATTCTCCAATATTCGTTTGCTTTATTCCCATTGGTCGATGGCGTCGTTCCGCTGGCCGATTTCGTTATCACGCTTCTAGTACTAGTGATAAGCGCTCCTGTTAGCTTATTTTAAAACTATGTACGTCGCCTGGCGTTCTCTCTCGGTTAGTGTTGTAACTACTAGATCTTAAAATAACAGGACGCGTTTACGAGAAAAAAAACTGATATTTTCTTGCTGTAAACGGCTTTAGCGGTTACAACCTTCCCTCTTCATTCTTCTTATACTTAGACTAACACTTACACAGAGTTGAAAAATTGTTTAAAAGATGCAGTTAGGGAAAACACAGATAAGTCCTGTCTATTTATCTGCATTGATTGTATTCGTGAGTAGAAGTACTTCAAATGATTTTCAATAAAGTTTCTACAGTCTTCAATGTTTTTTCCTGCAACATCACATTCATCAAATTAAAATCTCCATCTGCAGATCGATACAGGCATCTTCCGAACTGAAGAGCTCAACCCCAAGGCGCTTTAACCATCTGCGCCACGGGAGTGACATGTGGACTATCGACTTATATTTTAGTCAAAATGTAATTGTATCAGCTCTGCCATTAGGAAGCCGGTAATTGTCAACATGTGAAAAACATGTCTTTCAAACATGACCAAGAAAGCCAGCGGTGCACAGTGGGCTGAAACGGGCTAAAACGCGCGCATTGGGTTTCACGAGCAATTATTTTAAAATAAAGCCTCCAAAATGTTGTTGTGCGCTACAGATCTTTAATATAAGATCTAAAATAACTAAATTTTGTAAACAATTGCAAATTACAGATGGCGCCACCCTCATTTTCAACAAATATTTTCATGCTGTTTTGGCGGAGATTAGAAAAACACACAAGCCTGACAGGAATAGATAGATTTAGAAAATATAATAAAGGAATGCGTACCATTGGATTGTAGAGGATGCTAATTTCGAATTTGCTATCAAAATATTGAAATTCAAAATGGCGAATCCAAAATGGTGACTATTTTTGAAATTGGAATTCAGTTTTGCCAAAAGTATACCATGAAAATTGTGGGGTAATTTACTGCAAATTTGATCTCAGATTGTAAAATTCAAAATGGTAATCCTAATTTTAGGAATTCAATTCAATATTATCTAAACTACATATTATAGGGATTGTGAGGGCGTTGATTGCGAATTTGCTGGAAAAATTGTAAAATAGTGAATATCAAAATTTGAAAAGTCATCGAATTTCCCAAAATTAAATATTTTGGGAATTTTGGAGGAGTTATGTATTATATGTCAAAAGAAAGAAAGTTAAGATTTAAATGGTAATAACAACACGTTCAAGTACTTTTAATGACATTTATTAAGTTTAAATACATGATCAGTGGAATTTGAATTACTAATAAATATCGTAATGGTAATTAAAAAGGTTGTTTATCATCTTCCTACAATTTCAACATTGAAAATAAAAATTTTTAATTTCCCGTATACGTTCGTATATACGGAGTATATACGTAGTATAGGGAAAGTTATGTAATGCTGAGGAAAATCGATTTCGAGATATCAACGGAAATACACGTTTTGGGGTCCTCTGATACCGAAAATGTGTTTCTTTTCAAAACGCCCGTCCGAATGTCTGTTTGTGAACAATCGTAGCGCCGAAACCATAAGTACGATTTCTTCCAAATGAATATTCCGCAGCCGATTTGGTTGCATTGCAGGCGTCGCGATTTTGAAAGACATTCCTCAAAATTTGGGGGTACTTTATAGTAAACCCCTCGGACATTTTCAAACTTTTCTCAAAAACAGTTTCAAATTTTTTCCTTCAATTTCCTATAACGATAGAATAAAATGCACTTATAAAGGTGGCATGGGTCCGAATTTTTCTGAATGAAATATATTCTTTAAATTAGATCTTTAAATGAGATCATGTACAATTTTTCTGAATACTATTAGTTATCGTATACTTTTGCGTAAAATAAAGTGTTTAAAAACAAGATTTTCTCATAAATGTTTCCAAATTTGTTCATGAGTTTTTTAATCGAGAGTAGAAAAGCAAAAAATAAAAATATTCTGTAACCTAAAAATCTGAGTGTGACTTTCAATCTCTCAGGCAAAGGTCAAGAATATCACGCGGTAATATTCTTTTCTTCTTTTTCATTTTACTTGATGCTCTACAATGGGAGAGCAAGGGATCAGATGTCAATAAAAATCTTCGAAAAATGTCCATTAAATTATACTTTCTTGACATCTTTCTGGAATTTTGGCATAGAAATTTTCTAAAGTTTTTATTTCTATGCTCTGTAGCCTCTTCAGATAAAGTTCCTGAAAATAACGAAACAAGACTATCAGTTGAAGTTTTAACTAATGAATGATTTTCTGTGGTAATGTAGTGAATCAACAGTGCAGAGAAAGTACTTATTTTCATGTGGAATATGCAAGACAATGAGAATACTTAAAATTTTCTTGGAATCAACCTGAAACAATTAGAGCTAATATGTTTCCTACGTTAGTAAATCGCGTACATTTAGGACGTAAGTCATTAGTTTTACAGGTTGATGGTGCAATATATTGCAATACTCATATATTGAATGCAATATATTGACTCAACTTGTTCAGTTTCATGATTAGAATGAAACTATTAACTAGACTGCCTTCTTGAGTCAATTACAAAATTGTGAATAAATTAAAAGCTTAATTTTTGTAAAGTAGTGTTTTTATGGAACTTAAAAATATAATACATTGATTTGCAACTACTATATTGCCAATGTTTGAAACATGGTCTCTACTTCACACTCTCTAATGATACAAGTTACATTAAAGAATTGTGTTAAAAATGTATTCATACCTATAGGTAAGTCATGGTGTTTAATGATCTCCCTGCCATGAAACGCCAAAAAACTTTATGAACGGAAGGGTTCATAGGCCAAAAATTAAAATCTTTTTTTTAACAATTTTGCTGTTTTCAAAGCAAAATTGCCAAATTTATCGGCGTTCAACGGCTCAGTTGTGTTAATGGCCGTCAAAATAGTTGCTAATGCATATTTTATTAAATTGGAAATTTTGCCAGGATATTTCATGATTTGGTCCAATACTCCTGCTGCTTCAGGGTTTCCATGTTTTCTTAATGAAGATGAAGCCGCGAACATTAGTGCATTACTTTCTTATTTCTGCAATTCGTATTAATTAATGAAATAAAAAGTACAACGTATTTCAAATACAAATTTCAATGTAAGTAATTTAGTTCTTATAAAGTATATAAGTGTAAACAACTCTGAACAAATGAAACACTATAAATATAAAATGTGTAATTCATTAAAACCAAGGATTAAAATAGTAATGTGTAATTCATATGGTAGGTGGAATTCACTTGCCACTTGTGGAATTCATAATATTTAGGTAAAAAACATCTCCGGGATATTTTGTTCTTGATATTTGCAAAAGAAGGTAGATACGAATACAAATCCTCTTAAATTAATGCAAAAATTTCTAAATTATTTCGAAACTGATCATTAGATAAAGATCATGGTCAATCTTACAAAGAAAGTCACGGAAGCCTCCGCCGACCTCCCTCCCCTCTTCGGAACCCCCCTGCTCCCGATCTCCCTTCCGATCACAAGCCGGGGGGGCTCGCTCGGTTCCCACGCTAGCAACTCACACAGACACGCACACAGACGCGGCCCTCGCCGGCCGGCCAACTTAATACAAAATGACTTGTCGCCAGTCCGCTGTGGTGTGCACACGCTCGTTCGTGAAGCTCAAATAATCATTGTACCGTTCGTATGTGGACAACTGTGTGGTGGGCACGAACTCTCTCGAAATCTTCAACTAACGGTGCCAGTAAATTCGGCAACATACAATTGTGTCGCACACACTTCTTGAATTACTCAATTAATTGTACACGGACAACACTTAAAACTATTGCGGAGTGACTTTAAAAGAATGTCATGTATCTCATTTTCATTGGGCTCTCTGATTTTTTGGAAATTTCAAATTGCAAATATTGCGACAAAATATGTGCTTTTTAACACCAATTGTTTTAGAGGAGATATTTAGAAAATTGAACAAAAATTTGCCTTGAATATTAAGGAAACTGAAAAGGAAAGAGAAACTTGGAAAATGTTGAAGACGTACTTGTGTTGCCCTTTAGTACACTATATAATGGAAGTTAATTTTAGAGATTGCGTTTGGTGGTGAAACTCATTATTTTTTCAAAAATCCAAGTTTATAAGACGTTTTACCACTATCTTGATAACTAACTCCAGCAACACAGCTTGATTCTTTACAATTTAATTTAAAAATTAAAGAATTACTATTAAATATTTAAGTTCATATCAAAAGTAATTTCCAGAGTCATATAACAAAAAAATCAATTCTATAATCACAAATAAATTTATCTTTGGGAGATTGGTTATATTTTTTGGCACAAAAATATCTGTAATGATATTTTTGTGCCAAAAAATGAGGACAGTTTCAATAATTATGCAGGAACAAAATTTTATTTAAAAGTAATTTTATTTACTACAAAACAAACAATACACAATATTTATTACTATATTTATATCTCAGCATACTGAATAATTTCATTGGGAACATGTGAGAAAAGCAGTACATCACATGTATGAAAAAATAAATTATAACAATACACATTATTGACAACAATGCATTTTGTCAATTGACAACATATTTGTGTCAACATATGACAACAACATATGACAACAACATATGACAAACATGTGACAACATATTTCAAAACTTCTGAACCACAATGCACAAATTTTACAACTTTTGAAAGTGTACAATATTTTTTTAATTTTCCTGTAGACACTTTAGAGTGTTACCCAGTACTACCCTCCAAATTATTATATTTAAAGATTTTCATTGAATTCTAAAGAGATAAATAATGTTAATTTTTTTAGAAAGAGACAATGTTCCCATATATTTTGTAGATTTACTGATTGAATGACCTTAAATTTGAAACCATATCTGTTTTTGTTTATCAAGATAAAATTTTTAAAATGTTTTGAATAAACAAAAATGTATGGTTTCAAAATCATACCTCAAAGAAGAGTATGTTGCTACATTTCTAACAAAGATTTTGAAACTTCTTTTCAAGCCCCAACATTGGTCTGAAACAAATTAAATAACTTGACATAAATTACTAAAGCAAACACTCTTTACATCTATTCACATAGTGTGAACATAAGATTTCTTCAAAACGTCTTTGGGATGATCATCTGATCTTGCTTCTTTCCGTAATGTTTCTGTTCATTTAGAGACGAACCTACAAAAACAATTTCCTCAATTCATCTAGAATGTTACTGTTTTTGATAGTCATAAACATGAAAAATTCTGAAGAAATTCTATCATTACTTTTGTACGGTTCTTAAAACAATGAGAAACAAATGTCAACTTACGGGTAATATTTCACTTGGTCAAATGTGAGAGGCTGATTTAATAAGATATTTTTTTCTTTTTCCGGACACCATGGATTGTTTTCATTTGCATTTGCTTACAGCAACTTGGCAAATAATATTTCCAGAAAAACATTAGATTGCTTGCTTTTCATAGGTTACGTTGTGTAAGACATACACAATTAAGTTACAAAATCATATAACTGCAACTGCAATGTATATCATAATACAATGAGATCGAAAATACACAATCTGCTAAAAGTAGTTGTGATATATTATCTTACACTAGTGAAAACGCAATTAAACACTAAATAGCTTGATATAATTTTGTCCTACTAGCTCGAAAATAAACTCTACACTTTTTCCTTCAATTATTGCAGTTGAAACAATGAAACAAATAATTGTTCTTGAAAAATGTGTCACAAGAATTATGTACAAAATAGTAGCATGTATGACGGTCACACACTAAAAAGCAACTTGCAGAGCGAAGTAAAGGATGTAACTCTTGTTACCAACTCTAGCGAAGAAATAAACCTAATGTTGACGATATTACAATTAATATGTGCATCTCTTTTCACGCTCTTATGTATTTTTTCCTCGTAATTTTTAGATATTGTTACTTCCCTCACTATCTTGTTACAATCAATATCTTCTGAATGAAATAATGTAGGTGATGTATGAAATAATGTAGGTGAAGTATGTTCTTGTTCTCAACAGTTCATGTATCTTATGGGAGCTGATTATACTATTCTTAATATCTTATTCATACAGGTTTGGTTTATACACTTGTCAAGATTTATAGAATGCTTGTAATAGTACTTGGTGTTTTATGCATAGTTTGTTGTAGAAGAATGCCAAATATAGTCTTCACTGTTTTAATTGAGCACTGTCAGGTTAAATATAATATGCCAAAGAACAAAATGTAAGAATGTTGTGCAATTAGCGATGCACCTTGTAAGTAGCCGAAGGGATAGAAAATTAGGAGGGACAGAACCTTTTTGAACGAAACAAATGAAAAAGTTAATAATTTTGTTTTTAATGTTCCTGTTTGTCCTCTTTCTTACAAAATTATACCTTCTGTTTTTCCATGCTTCTGTTTACAAATGTGTGGCAGTAAACCATTAAGCATATAAATGTGAAATGAAGAGCTTAGTTCAAGGTGGTGTTACTCAGAAAATGATAGGAGTCATTGGAGAATTTGTGAATTTGCCCAAGCCTTTTTATTGATTCATTTAATATAGCTATAAAGTTTTAACTTTTTACGGAAGAAATTGTTAATTATTGCTATTTAATTGATTTTGATTTTGACAAAGTTCAAATGTTTGAGCTCCAATTTGGCATAATAGCCACTGGTAGCAAGACGCGCGCGTGCTCACGCGCATGCGCAGGTTCCGAGCATGGCGCGTGGCTTTTCTGGTATGTTCAACATTTTACAAAACGCTGTCATTTTCACGGACGCAGGTGGACGCAGCTGCATTTAATCGTAACATGTAGTTATATAAATAGATTTCTTTTCCTAAAAATCCTATTGAGGAGGACGGAGGAGAAAAAAAGTTACAGCCTTTTAAAGTGAGACCTATTTTCACATTTAAATAACATGGAGATTAATTTCATTGACAAAAATGCTTCGTTTTGAATGCTTTCTTCTTATATATATCGCTATCAAAATGTGATATAAAACTTGAAATTGGATTCAGGAACTCATAAATAGCATACAGAGTCATATTATTTGCCGTTTCTGCAAATTTTGTTTTTTCTCCCAATGCGCGCATTTCGGGCCATTTCAGCCCATTGTGCGGTGGACGGCTTGCTTCAAATAATTTATCCGACGAGCGGCATTTGAAAAATAACTACTGCGAGAAAGTCTGTGCCATTCTATAGCACCACCAGCTTTTTTATTTATGTATTTATTTACCGTCCCGTATTACACACGTGGACAAAATTTAAAGAAAAAATTAAGAGCCGTTTTCTAGAAATTTCTTTTTGTAATTTTGAAGCGAAGATTACGCAAAAACGACTCGTTTTTCAGAAAATTCTACATAACCTTTTTTAAAGACTTAATTTTGTACAAGAAACTTTGAAGTAAAAATCGCTGTCTACAATTTTGTGGTGTTAAAAATTTTTTTTTGCCATTTTCAAAGAACAAAGTATTTGCCACAAGTAGTACTAAGTCCTTATTTTTTTATCGTCTCTCATTACATAAGTGAAGAAAATTTAAAGAAAAAATTTGGAGTGGTTTTTGAGAAACATTTTTCTTGTAAATTTGAATCGCAATATTCGCAAAAACTACTCGTTTTTTAAAAAAAATGGTTCATGACCTTATTTAAAGTGCTAATTTTGTACAACCGACTTTGTTTGAGGTAAAAATCTTTATCTTAAACTTTGCAGTTTTTAAATAGTTTTTTGCAATTTTCGAAAAATTGGGGATATCAACGGAAATGATATCTACATCATTCCCTTAAACGTTCTTCGCACTATTCAACAACGAAATATAATAAAGTGTGAGCCATTTTCTTTTAACTTTGAAAATCTCAAAATGGACTTCATGTAAAGTACCCTCAAATACTAAAATATCGGTTTCAAATTCCAGAGGCCTTGAGACGAGTAAAAACGATCGGGGAATATTAATTTTGAAGACAATCGGCCGAACGGTTTTGCCGTCAATCGATTTTGCAGTATGAAGAAACAACAAATCATGGATTTTGACTACACCACGAGATAGAGGATTTTTTTTCTACATTTAGCAACAGGTTTTATCCACGTTTTGTCACCAGTCCCCTGCTATAAGAGTTTTTCTGGCGAAAATTCCCCGTTTTCCGGCGCACGATTACATAACTTTCTCTTCTTACGAAGTATTCGTAAGGCGAGAAAGTAAAAACAGGATTCAGAGTCATGCATACTTTGCACTCTGGCATTCACGAAATTAATCGAAATTAAATACTTTTTTAAGCAAATTATACTATAATCTGAATCTTGTCAAACATTCGATCTCCTGACGATGGTCAAATTTTGTATTTACCGCTTCCTTCGGCTTATTGACGTACAGTTGCTGAGTTTGGCTTCCATAAGTTTCGATTACTACATTGACATTTGCTCTCGCCTTTTGTAATCTTTCATTATAGATTAATGAAGAATGATACAACCCTAATTGCGTAATCAACTTCTCTGTCTACATTGGCAGCAAATTTTGTAATAAAGATTGTGTTGCTGGAGAAAATGTATTGGTAAACAAGCAATCTCCTCTTCTGACATCGAGGGAGTACAGGGCTTAAGGCTGACCATTTTCTCTGTTGCATATTCCTGCATGGATATTGCTCCCTTTTTCCACGTCCCGTACATGACATTCACCTTGAAATGAATTTGTGCGTCGTTATTCCAAAAACGTGAATAAAATTTATCCCGAAATTTGTTCATTGTTTTTGGTAATTTACCTAAGCTATCCGCCCAAATTCTTGCATTGCCTTGCAACGTCTGATACATTATCTGTGCTTTCTTGTTATCCTGGACAATTCAAAGAAAAAAGTGATCTACTGGCTTCATGAATACACGAGGATTTTCATCTATAGATGCCCTGAATGTTGGAGTACATGGTAATGAGTAGGGCCCGGATAATTATGTACTAAAAATTAGGAAAATATGTACATATAATGTATTAAATTATATAAAAATATGTTCTAAAAAGTAAGAAATATGTAACACTTTAATTATTATATCAATTCATTTTAATAAAATACTCTTGCTTAAATGTTGATCTGTGTAGACTTAATATACTCGTAAAGAAGAAAATTAAAAAATAATTCTACTCAAAATTCTCTTATTTACAATGGTCTCCGTAAAAAATGAGAAACAAATATTTGTTTCAAATACTTAGAAAATAGCTGAATGTGACGTCACCGACGCTTTAAATTACTTTCGTTTGTGTGACTTGTTTTCTTCTTCTTCTTCTTCTTCGTCGTCCTCGTCTCCTCCTTTTTCTTCTTCTTCGTCGTCTCCTCCTCCTTCTTCGTCTCCTTCTTCTTCGTCTTCTTCTTCTTCTTCGTTGTCCTTGAATCTCTGTCTTTCTCTTCGTCGGTATTGTACTGGAGTTTAATCAACACCTCCTACATCTAGTTAGGTGGCGTTGATTTAGTTCCCGGCATACTTACCAAGATCACAGCACCAAAACACGAAAAAACACGTTATTGGAAATTTCTTAGAATTTTATAGCCATTTCTGGAAACAAATTATCAGTTCCCCATTAGGACGCCGAGACGCGTCGAATGACACCTCGTTTGTATCCACTAGTGCACGGGAAGTAGTCTACCCGTGAGAGACGGAACGCCTCATCCGCAAGCATGCACACGAGGAGTTTACTCAAATATTCTACAGGGATGAAATTTTTCCTATTATCTGTTCGAAGGCCTTGTACCGACCAAGTGTTCCACATTGCATGAAGTTGCTGGTGTTTATTCAAACTTTGTCCCTACATGTCACTGTTCAATGCTAGTCGCGGATTAGGGAATAAAAACAATGCTGGTTGATATTTAATCAATTGACTCTTAGCACAAATTCAGCTTTCTTTAATAATGTTCTTACCCAAGACGCTATTGCTTGACTTCTCTGAAAAGATAAACCAAACTTTTCTTACGGCAAATTCTCAGTATGCGTTACCACAAGGTTTAAGCCAATCGTCGTGAATTATTTTCTGTCCTTTTCTTATCCAAAAGCTGTAGTGCCACATCATGATTTTACTTTAGATTTTCACCTCACAGAGATACTTTACAAACAAGGGTTTAGGCTCCAGTGCAACAAACGGGGAAAGATGGCGCTTTCTGAGCTGCGTTGGTGCGTGTAATTTTTGGCGAAGGGCTTTAAGGTCAAGAGAGACCTCTGAAAAATACGTTGTGGGAGCGAGTTATCGCTTGCTAGACGTACCATTTTCATACACAAAATTTATTTCTGAGTAGTATTTTGTTCTCTACTTTACTGGCGCTGAAATCTACACACTGGAAGCTTTGGAGTGCAGCACCTTGCTCTTTTGTAGGATTCTGCGTGCTACAATATCATCATTTTTACGCAATGCAATAGCGCCAATTTGGAGAGGAGGCTGCCGAAAAATTGTTTGACAATGCTGAATTGTTTGTCTTGGTTATTCCTAATCAAAAACATGTAGGATAAATGAAGAATTGTACAAAAAGAATGCAGAAAAACGAAACTATTAAGAAATCTTTAAAAATATGTACTTTTGTGAAAAATATGTAAATATATGTACTTTCGGGTAAAATATGTAAATATATGTACTAAAAAGTCATCGGTTTTAGGACCTAATCGACATGAAACGTAAATATATTGTGGTTTTGACTCGATAGAGTTAACATGCGGAAATAAGTAATTACATAATTATCCGGGCCCTAGTAATGAGATATAAGTAAGGGGTACATTACTAGAACTCGATGGTAAATTTTCAAAATGTTTTTGAGTTCTACCATCTCATTCCTGCACTCGTTAATTTGGTGTTTCAGAGCACCATCTTGTTCCGAGAGAGCTTTAATCCCACTATCTAGCTTGTTGATCTAAACTTTAATTTGTTCGGTAACTACTTTTTGGAAAATATCCATCCCCATCTCAAGTGTATTTTGCCAGTCTGATGTTACAGTTATATCATTTTGTGTTTCAATCTTGTCTTCAAAATCCTTTGTAGTCTGACTACTTTTGTCCTCTAATCCTTGACCTAAATCTAGGATATTTTCTTCGAATTTCCTATGCCCCTGTACAAGCTCTTCTTTAACCTCACTTTTGAAATCAGCTTTCCACTGTTCAGCTAATTCCATAAACTGAGATTTTAAATTATCCTCTTACAGTTTATTATTTTCCTCCATTAGGTTCTCTAATTCGGCAAATTTACTTTCTAACTTAGTATTATTCTCATCCATTCGGTTTTCTAATTGAGCAAATTTATTTTCTAATACAGTATTGCCGGTAGTAATCCTGTTGCCTCAAGTTTCAGCTTGAATGCGCAATTTGATTTCGATTTGCTGCATGAGATGTTCAGTAAGACGTTGCATCATTAAGTATGCTCTATCTATATCCTGTTTCTCAGCCTTCCCAGATCGTGTAGGAGTCTGTTGAGATTCGGTATGCCAGTTTTTCCTGTACCCCCATGTCCTACATTGGATGTCCCCTAAACAGTTTTAGTGGCTTCTGGTAACACCCAATTATCCTTATCACTATCAAATTCATTTGCACTGACTGGGAATTCAGATAAATTCCTGGCCACGTTATATTTATCCGACATTTTGAGATTAATTGCGATTTAGAGTCCATCTTTTTCTGAGGCACTGTATAACATACAGCAAATCACAAGAAAATATTTTTGAAGGAAAATCACCAAACACAGTGTTGAAATTATAGCCTTGTAAACTGTTGAATAAATGGTTCAACAATTCCCTCTATGCAATGGAAAACTCACACAATATAAAATTATTTTGAATTTAAATTCTTCTACTAAATTGTTCTACTAAATTGTGATTTTATCTTAATGCATTCGTGAATTTGAGGTCCATTAACGTCGAGTGGCAGATATGTATGCCACCGAGTTGGGCGTCAGATATGATCGACTGGGACAGGAATTTTATGTCTTCAATTATTCAATCTAGCTCAGTCGGATGACTGTCGAACACAAAAAAAATACAGGATTTAGGGCTGTGGATACTTTGCACTCTGGCATTCACGAAATCAATCGAAATTAAATATTTTTTTAAAACAAATTATTCTATAATCTGAATCGTGTACCAGAAATATACATTTCCACAAATACCCTGTATGAAAAAAAGATCGTATAACTACAACACTTTTGTACACACACATCTGCTACTAATCAAGAAAGTTTAATGATATGCTTTCTTGTGTAATACTTGACAGATTAAAAAAATTAAATTCCTGTCTTAACTTTTCTCCTTTCTATATTCACACATTTACATTAAAGAAACAAAAACATGGGTTGTATTGCTTTTTTACATGGAACACAATGCTTTCCATGAATTATCGTTTTAATGAATTCTGTAAATTGCTTACTCTCCGTTGTATACTAAAGAGAGAAAACTAACAACTGTGCTTAGTACAACAATTTATTATTCTAAATTCCAAAATCTCAATCCGAATACAAGCCAGGTCCCGTTCTCCAATAGGCGTAGAAGTCGAGTCGTAGCGTAGTCCTCCGAAATTCCGATGCTCCAATCCTGATGCGTAGCGTGTTCATCGTACTCGTGCGCAGGCTTCTTCCGGCGGCGATAATGCAAACTCCAGGCTCCAACTCGAACTGCTGCTGTGGCGCGACGCCCCGCTTCTATAGCGCCGCTTGGGGAGGGAGAGCGCCGCCGGCCCCTCCTGCGCTCCGCAGGGGTAGTCCCGCCGTTGGCTGTGTGCGGTCGGGCGTCACCCGGGCGCTTGTCGCCGGCGGCCACCGGGGTCGCTCCTAGCGCCCCTTGCAGCGACGCGCCGATCTATCGGCGTGGCGGGCAGCGGATCGGCCACAGATGCCACACTCTCTCCTTCACTTGTATGAAAAAATTACAATCACATTATTTGAAACAATTCTTTTTGCAAATTCTTAGTAATTGTTTCTGCTTGTTTTTCCAAAATAAGAATGATTCTATAGATTTAGTGTCAATTTCAAAACTTCTCAAACACTTGATAACGGATTCTTATGTATTTTCCGTAACTATACAAATTTAGACGAGAGTTCAAAATACTGTAATTCCGTTTTTGAATTTTCTTACTTGTGACGTATTCAGAGTCGGTAGTTGAAATCAGGTAGCCTATAAATGCCTAATACCACATATTTAGGCATTTAATAATTCTTTTTAAAACTATAAAATGAGGAACATGTGAACAACTTAACAAAGAACATATTACATAAATTCAACATGTCATGTCCCCAACCACACCGCACTGTTAGGCAAAAACAAAACACCATGAATATAATGAAAACATACATTGAATCAACATATTGTAGTGCAGTGAGACAGGTGGAACGACCCGAGCCATGGAGGAGACCACGCGTCCGTTATGGACCTCCCCAGGCACAGGCCCTCAAGACTTTTCAGGTAGGCGGAAGCGGACGGGTCGAGGGTGAGCCCGGGCCGTGGACGTGTTCCACGCGACCCACGTCAAATGCGACGCCCACGTGACGCGGGTGACGAGGCCACTGATAGAGCGGGACGCCCCGAGGGAGAGGAGATGATCCTCCGCCCCTCGTAAGGGTCACGGCATCGCGGACCTCCGGGACATCGTATACCGCGCCATCGTATCCCTTAGCCTACGACCGCCTCCACCCACCATCTGCGTGTCGAGGACGCAGGCCCGTTCGTCCCGCTCCACAACGTCGGGCCTACGGCCGCCGAGGCAAGTGTTGATTTTGAGCTCCGACGAAAGCCCCTGCTGCGGAGATGGGCGGTCAGAAACCTGGCGGCCACGTTGTGCCGGCGGACGCGAGCAACATGCGCCGTCTCTGTCTGAGAACACCCCGCCCTCCACCTAACAGGCCGCCCCGGGCGACCTCTCGCTGTTCTCACTGCAGTGGCGAGGACATTGATTCGTAACCTTATAGCTTGAATATCTTCGCGCCCGCCCCACTGGGCAGGCGGAGACCGCACCAGTCCAAGGACGGAACCTTGAGGAACACCACATGTTACGGGTAAAAGTTAACGTACACTTTGTTTAACTCGTACGCATTGTCTCCTCCCTGTTAAATAGCTTTTGAACCAATCTAGAGCCATTCCTCTTATTCCAACCTTACTTAATCTCGTTATAAGAATATTATGATCCACCGAATCAAACGCCGTAGTAATATCAATAAATAGACCAGCAACGTGGGATTTTGAATTTAAACCATCAAAAACACTAGAGAAAAAGCCAACAGTGCTTATACTGTAGATCTTTTTTCCATAAAACCAAATTGCTTTGAACGTGAAACATTATTCAAAGTAAGAAACTTCATTATTCTTGATTTAACAATTTTTTCTATAATTTTTGGGAAATTTGATAAAAGTGATATAGGTCTATAATTATTTATATCTACTTCCTGACCCTTTTTAAATAAGCGAATTACAACAACTGTTTTTAAGCAATGTGGAAATTCGCCCGTTGAAAAGCTTAGATTAATGATATGTGACAATATGGAACAAATATAATTGCCTGAGAACTTGATTATGTGAGCTGACATTCCATCTATTCCCGGAGATTTATTTGAGTTCAACATGCTAATGACAGAAAGTACTTCATTCTCACATGTAGGCAACATAAAGAAATAATTTAATATATTTACAGGAGGAAAGGTAGTCCTAAGATCACGCAGATCAAACCCAACATTGGTATCCATAGTATTCACCAGTTAATTTACAACATTAATAAAAAAAGAATCAAATTCATTTGCTATAAGTAAGGGGTCTTGTATTATCTCACCCGATCCATCTATTTTTACTTTCCCGTATACGTACGCATACACGGAGTGATATACGTAGTATAGGGAAAGTTATGTAATGCTGCGCGAAAAAATGGCCAATTTTCGGCGGAAAAAAATTAATTGCCGGGCCGTAAAAACGAATAAGTGGATAAAACCAGTTGCTAAATTAAGAAAAAAAAATCCTCTATCTCGTGGTGTGTTCAAAATCCATGATTTGTTGCTTCTTTATACTTAAAAATCGATTGACGGCATTCCGTCCGTCTGTCCGTCTGTGGTCAACGCTAGCGCCTAAACCGTTCGGTCGATTTTCTTCAAAATTGATATTCCCCAGTCGATCTGATTCTAGTCGAAGCTTTGTGATTTTGAAAAAGATTCTTTAAAATTTGGGGGTACTTTGTATAAAGCCCCCCGGGGATTTTCATCATTTTCTCAAAAAGGCTGCAAATTTTTTCTTTAAATTTCTTGTATGAATAGACGAAAATACACTTTTTAACATGGCATAGGTCCGATTTTCACGTACAGCTCTGAATTTTCGAAAATTGTGTAAGTTTGAATTTTTTTCGGCGTGTTTCTCCAACTACAAAATTGAAGATAGAGATTTTTTCTTCAAATAAAATTTGTTTTGCATATTGAGTTCTTTAATAAAAGTCATGTAAATGTTTTTCACAATTTTGGTAGTTTTCGTGCAATATTGCGTGCAATATGTGCAATTTTAAAAAATTACAAAACAAAATTTTTCTCAAAAACTGCTCCAAATTTTTTCTTTAAACTTTTGGTAGGGATAGTGGTAAATGTACTCTATCAATGACATAAAAGCCATTTTGGTCTATCGGTTGGTTTTTTCAAAAATTACAAAAATGTAAATTTTTTTACTTCTCTCTCACGTCGTTAATATTTACATTATCGGCGATTTTTTTACATTATTATATTTACGAGTATATATGCTTTAAATAATGTCAAGTTTTTCGAAAACACTACCGTTTTCTGTGAAAAGTAGCTCAAATTTCGGCATTTTCAGAAATGCTCAAACGTCATTTTCTCGTATATGGCTGCAATTTTTTTCTTGAAACTTTTGTAACGGATAGTGCTAATTACACTCATTAGTATAGCGTGAAGTTTATTTTGAGTTTGTTTTGTTTTTTTCAAAAATTATATAAATGTAAATTTTTTGAAAGATCTCTCACATCTTTAATATGCACATTATCCGCAATTTGTAAAGATGATTATATTTGTGAGTGTAAGCGCTTTATATAACTTCAAATAAAGTATTTTGAAAACTCAAAAATGTTCTGTGAAAATGAGCTTCAAATTTCGCATTTTTAGTAGTGCTAAAACGCCATTTTCTCTTAAACGGCACATAATTTTTAAAAGAAAATTGCCATTTACGGCTAGGTTTTTGTGTTCTTTAATATTCTAAAATTAATGTTTCTGTTCTACCAATAGGAAACCGAAAAATTAAGAAAATGACAAAAAAAATATACTTTTGGCGATGATAGATGGTAGCTGGCAAGAAAGAGTATGTGGCAATTCCGAATAGCTAGCGAAGACCCAGAAAAATAGAAAACTAATACGGGAAAGTCTGTGCCATTCTGTAGCACCACTAGTTTCAATGGAAACTATATTATTTCTCACATTCTTCAAACCCAATACACCATTAATAACTTGCCATTGTTTCTTGGTATTATTTTTATTTTTTTGAAATAAGTTCTGATAGTAATTAGTTTTTTGATAAATGATATCATTTTTCAATTTCAAAGAATAATAATAAAAACGTTGTCTTAAGTTCTGATCATTTGTTTTTCGTTTTACTTTCTTATATAATGAGTTTCTATTCTGTTGTCTACAACACAATTCATATGTCATCCAAGGTTTTAGTATTTTTACAGAACATTTTCTTATATTTGTATATTTTGATTTTTCTATAATATTCTTAAAAGTATGTAAAAACAAATTAAATGCCTCTAATGCATTATCCTTTGAATAAACATCTGACTAATTTTCAACACGTATATCATCTAATTTTTTTTGTCTATTTTTATATTATGCCTAACATTGCATGTTATTTTCTTTTGAATA
>JAHLJT010009052.1:0-19446 GCA_031308135.1 Acheta domesticus | reverse complement strand
GCACAATGAATATAAGTCATTTTTGAAGATACTTGCGATTAGAAATGTGGAATACGTTACGATAATATACATAATATAATACATATGCAATACATTATACAATCTAATCAAGTTATCGTATAAAATAAGCCAGTGTTTTCAAGCTAATATTTTAAAACTTTGACATTTACGTATGGAGATTTTACGTTATCAACATAATTTTTCATCAAGAAACGGGGCGTATGGAATCTAGAAAGACGTGACACTCCGTTGCCTCATTTTTCCCTCCCGTTTTTCTCCAACGTTTTCTTATTCTATAGTTTGATTTGCCTATCAATAGTTTTGTTGAGTACATACTAGGGCGATTTAAAATGTCATTTCATTTCAAGTTGCATCAGCAAACGCGGCTCCACAGTAGATTAGAAGAGCAAGTTCCAATACATTCTAGGAAATGCTGCTGATGTCACACGTGCAGGTTTTCCGCGGTAGCAAATGTTACGACACGAGTGTGCACTATCACATCCAATGTGCACCTCCCGATATTCATCTGTAACGCGCTCCGCGTACATTCACGCGTTCCCCTCATCATCGGACCTTCGTTGTGCGACAGAACGTTCGTGCAGCAGCTCCAGTCAGCTTTCCATCACTCAGCTGCCCGTTTGTCCGTCCGCCCATCTTTTCGGGCGTGAGCCAAGATTGTGCTAGCACTGCCCGCAATCGTCGTGAAGTGAGCAGACGCCCTCTTGTCTAGCGGTCTGGTCGTACTATCGCGCGCCTGTTCTCTTCCGCACAAAGCGCTGCGCGGGGGTGGGGGGCGGGGGTGGCGGAGGGGGAGGGGCGGGGGAGGGGGAGAGGGGGCGTGCCGCACGTGCCCCGCGCTCCGAGCAGCGGCGCCGGCGGGCCCTCCCGGCTCTGGCGGGCGCGCGCGCGGGTAAATAGTAACAACAAATAGCAGCAACGAACAAGAGCCGGCCCGGCAGAGGCTGTTCTGCATTATTGAGGGTGGCGGGGCGGGGCCCGCCGGGACCGCGGCCACGTGGCGGTGCCAACAGCGGCGGGGCGGGGGCGGGGCCGCCGCGCCCTCTGGGGAAACGACCGGGCTATGCTCCGGCTGCGCACTCCATGAAACCAGACGGGCGCGCGCCCCACGCAGCACAAAGAGGCGGTACGCGGCGAAATGGAACTGTCGCATTCGCCGCATTCCCATCTTCATGACTCGCAGCTCCCACCGACACCCGACGCCCGTCCCTACGCGGCCCCCGCGTTAGTCTTATTCCTGGAAAAAACAGAAGGGCGTCACACAGTAATCACAACAGAAATATTTGGAATATCACAGAGGAGATTCACCAACTTTCAATGATTTCCACGTGCGAGCCGCGGTGTTGCCATTCGAGAATGCAAGGAATGATGATAATGAAGAGAGAATACATGGTGGAATGAGACAGGGCAAATGTGAATACTCTGTACATTCATGTTGCAAACTTGTTTTGTCTACCTCAAATCCGTATACAAAAGCATAATTGTGTATTTTGGGACGCATACGTACGAGTACAACTGGTAAACTACTAATTAATGTATTACAATGAAAACAAATGAACCAATAAAATGAAACATTAAAACGAGGTATAATATTAAACGTCCCGTGACGAATTGACATCGTGATCACATAATCCTCCTCTCACAGATTGCCCTGAGCACCTAACTCATATCACGTACATTCATTCCTCTACTTACAGCACATGTTCTACATTTTTAATATTTGAAACAGCTAAGATTAAGCCGCTCTTGCTCGCAGCTAAGATAAAGCCGCTCGCGCTAAAAGGCAACAAAAATGGAATTCAAAATTATCGGCCAATTTCTCTTTTGTTGTTTTTTTCAAAAATATTAGACTTTTTTATGTGCGAATGGAAAACTTTCTCAATAAACACGACGCGTTTTCAAATTGCCAACATGAATTCCGCAAATCAAAATCTACGGAAACAAGTTTTTCTTTTCTTAAAGATGTTGCCTCATCATTGGATCAGAACGAAGCAAGCTATTGGAATATTTTTAGATCTTTCAAAAGCTTTTGATGTCATTGATCATAACATTTTACTTTTAAAATTACGTGCATATGGAATCCGTGGTATTGCTCTACACTGGCTATGTTCGTACGTTAAACAACGATCTCAGACCGTAGAAATACGTTACTGGAATGGTGGAACTTAATGTACTCACCTTTCCGGTTCTTTACCAATTGCACGTGGAATCCCGCAAGGATCGATTTTAAGCCCTATTCTCTTCCTATCATATGTAAACGATATGCCCTTGGCGATTCGAAACGGAAGAAAAGTTCTCTTTGCGGATGATACGAATATTCTTTGCAATAAAGAAACCGTAAATAGTACAATATCAGATGTTTGAAATTGGTTCCATGATAACAAATTAATAGTAAATGAAAAGAAAACTGTTTCAATGCAGTTTTCCATTTCAAATAAACAATTCTGTACTCCACTGAAAATGAACAGTATGTCATTTATTGATGTTAAGGTAACAAAATTTGTAGGTCTATCAATTCAGTCAAACCTCAAATGGAATGCCCACTTAAATGAATTGAACACAAAATTAAGCTCATTATGCTACGCGTTCAGAATTCTTTCAAATTCAGTGAGCGTTCATACTGCTCGTTGTGTATATTTTGCGAATGTTCATTTCCGCCTGAGATATGGCATAATATTCTGTGGAAACACATCCTATAGCTCCCAGACCTTCAGATTACAAAAAAGAATTGTACGAATAATAAGCAAATCCCACCCACGTGATTTTTGTCTCTCTTTATTACCATTACCTTGTCTCTTGTTTACGAATCAGTAGTTTTTGTAAGGTGATACATACTTATTTTTGTATTTTATAAAAACTTCACACGTCGTCCGGATAGTTATCGCTGCTCTGGGGTTTGTTAAGCAAAATTTGTATATAGAACATGGTTTGACTTCCAGTTCACGCAAAAGGCTGGGAAGTTGAAGACGTTACATTACAATTAATAATAATAATAATAATAATAATAATAATAATAATAATGTTCTTCTTGCAAGAGATGTGTTGCAACTCTCTTTAATTGAATTAGCGATAAAAAGTCTTGAGTGTAGTTTTATTTTTGTGAATTGCGTAATTAGAATGACTAGGAAATTAGGAAATTCTCATGTATTTTTAACTATTTCGTAAAATGTGGAAATGGCTTCGTCTGGGTCTGATTTGTTGGCGCAAAAGGGAGGAAGTTGGGTATGTGAGCGATTCTAATGTCTAACAGTTAAAAATTTGTGGAATATTTTGAGTTTGTTAAAGGCGAAAAGCAGTGAAAGTACCTAAGTATCTCAGGAATTTTGTGATGAATTACCATTAACGTTGTTAGAAGATGAAGAACCACTAAAGTTGGCAAGATTTAGTCTCCGGTACTGATACTCCAAAAAGTGGAAAGTAGGAAGTTATACCTTCCTACACGGCAGCAGCTCTCAGCACAGCCAGAAACTAGAAAGCCCTGCAGACCAGTCCATACTCAGCGGCGGTTCGCGAGAGATTAGTGTGAAATGAGACGCAGCAAGGAGAAAAGGGGGTGTGAGCATAACGGGAGGCTGAAAAGAAAACGAACAGGGAAAATGAGCAAGGATTGAAGGAAGAAGGGGCGAAGAGATCGAAGAGCGACGAACAGTAGGGAGGGATTCCCTTCTAGGGTTGAGGACGAGGCCTGCGGGGCAGGGCGAATTCGGAGGGCGGGGGAAACGGAGAGGGGAGTGCAGAGGGGAAGCACGGTGCGAGGGGGATGTACAGGGAACGGCGAGATGAAAGGCGAGAGCGGGGGACGAGGGCATGAGAAGGGAGACAGTGGGAACCGCCGCACGGCCTGGTTCTGCCTAGGGCGTTCTAGATTAGACTAGACCCCACTGAGGAAAGGTGGGGAGAGCCCGTGACCACGGACGGAGCCGTGACGGGGTTGGAAGGGGTGGCCAGGGAAGGGCCGCTTTCGGTTCCGCGACGTTACAAACGTTTGCGCCTAACGTACGGTGGGCGTGGTGCGGGGGGAGCGGGGCGGGGGTGACGCAGGGCGTAGGGCGCAGCAGCGCTTTGCGAGCCCAGCGCCCTCCGCCCTCCGCCCTCGGCCCCTCCGGAAGCGGCGCCGCCTGACTCGCCGCCTGCCCATTATCCGATTCGAACAGATAAATTTATAGAATCGGTTTCCGATGCAGCGCCGGATGAGGTGGCTCCTTTCGATTTCTGGCCCGGGCGGCGCGCGGCGCGCGGCGCGGCGGGGCGCCTGACCGCGTCGGCGCCTTCTGCGAGGACACGGGGCAGGTGGGCGCAGGGCGCAGGGCGCAGGGCGGAGGGCGCAGGGCGGAGGGCGACCGGAGACAAAGCGGCGAGAGGACTGTCGTCAGAGGTGACGGTGCGCGCCCGATGTCAAGGGCAGAAGGCGGTGGAAGGCAGAGACGGCGGCGACGAGGGAGCAGCGAAAACACGCGACGTGGGAGTGCAAAGGAACGCGCCAAAGGCTGCAGAAGGAGCAGAGGGCGGGGGCGCAGGGAGGCTGCGCTGGCAGTGCTATCCAGGGCGCGGGGGCAGGCGCGGGAGGGGCTGGCGAGAGGGCGCGGGGCGGCTGGTGGCGAAGCTGTTTTGCCGAAAGGAACGAAGAACATCGCCCATCGCCCTGGTGGTCAGCGCCGACCCTCGCACGGTGGCAGTGCGAGTCAACACGTAAAAAGGGATGCCCGCCCCCAGCCCACCCTTCGCTGCCTAACGCCCGCCCAGCACTCTCCACCTTACAAGCGACGTAGCAAGTGGAATCTCGTGTGAGGTTAAACGTTTATTGCAGTGACATGACGTGCTTTCCCAACAGCCTTGTGAGGCATTCTAAATACTTGATTTATTTTGTCATTAAACAGGAAAGCTGTATGTGATATTTGGCGGAGAAGATCATTTCAGCATTGAGTTTCAGAACCCCTTCCCAACTTTTTAAGTATAAACCGTTGAAAGATGAATAAAAGTTAAAAAATAATAATAATAAAATTAAAAAAGCCCGAGATTCGCAACATTATATAGCATTAGCAACGTAAATACTCGTATTAATTTCATTCGCAGTATGTTTTGAGAGCGTGATGAGATCTGGGGTGCGACGTACGGAACCAGTAACTAGCGTCAAAGCCATCTGGCTGCGGCTTCATTTCCTCTCTCTAATATAGGATTAAATGCGATGGGCACACGATCTACTTGTCCAAAGTAGAATGTGCATCGTCCAATACAAACTCGCCAGCAACGCCAGTGCTACAACAGGGAGACTAGTAGCTGCCTCAATGATTGCCACCTAGAGGAAGAAGTCTCAGGTGTGTGTGTGTGTGTGACAGAGAGATAGAGAGAAAAGGGGAGAGAGTTGGAGAGACGTAGGGATAGGCACCGAAAGGCGTAAGAGCGTACGACATGAATACATACACAAAGGTGTACAACGTGTACAAATTATTTTTCAGCACCCGGTGGATTAGGTCAAAAACGTTTAAAAACGCAAGTCAACGACGTCGACGTCGCAGCAAGATGAACCTTCCTTCCTTAACCGTTTGCCGAAAAGTACTCTTAAATACGCCTTTGAAATATTTGCAAATGATGTTCTCGTGAATACATTAGTGCTTTTCAATCGCTTAGATTTTTAATATGAGAAGGATAAGATCATTCGGAAACGTCATTGAGGGGCCTTGCAATCTTGGATAACCGGGCTTTGACAGAGAAATCTGACGAAGTTAAAGACCCCTATCGGATAACACAATGAATATACTTTCGCATGCAGCTCCTCGGGCATGGCAGTCCCAAGAGGTAGGCGCGCTGGGATTCGCTTTTGATTGATTCATGTTTCCGGGCGCGTCAACTACTTGTCATTAGTCCCGTAAGTGTAGCGCGTGTTTTTTCTCGGGAGGTGGCGATGATCTTTTCGCTGTTGGATGGCGAGATCTGGCGCCGACCTACCGTCGACTAGTGGGTTTTCCCCTCAACCAGGTATCTCCCACCAGCGGGGCACCGCTCCAGCCGGGACAAGCTGTAAGCTCCCGACCGGTATCCCGGCATGTGTGGTAGTGTAGTGCATGTCAGTGTAAGTGTGTGTGTAAGATGAGAGGATAGGACAAGGAAGAGGAAGGAAAGATCGCGCGCGGTCCGTGGCCGGTTGGTTAGGGTACTGCTCCGGCATTCGCCTGGTGTTGATCAAAGAAACCACGGAAAACTACCGATCAGAGCAGTCGGTCGCGAGAATTCTTCTCTAGACAGCAACTAAATTCGACCTAGCTGACAGGGTAGTGTCGAAAATCCAGCCGCCGTCGGGAGTGGAACCTAGGACCTCCCGGTCAGAGGGACTGCAGTGACATCAGGTAGATGCACTGAGCCATCTCTCCCGTCTGGGTTTCGCCTCGGTGCTCGCTTCTTAAGAGCGAAGACACGGGTTGCATTCCCGGCAGGGCAACAGAAAATATCGCAGCCGCTACGTGGTGCCGGGTAATGAAATTCGTGTAACGTAAAGATGACAACGAAGACAGGTTGGTGTAACGCCTCTACGTGACCGCGTGATGAAAGCAAGGACTACCTATCTTCTTCCTAAATAAAACCTAAAATATATAGTACGCTTGCTTCTCAGAGATCCCACAAAAATTTGTGCTGAGGAGTTTGAAACAGAACCTAACAGGCAATTAAACTACACGAGATTTATATGAACAGTACATGAACAGCAGTTGCGTCGTAGTATCAGCAGCATTTCACATCTGTGCCTACTCAGAACAGATGATAAAAAATCTCGTAGAATACTGCAAGGTATATAGGGCGTTTCAGCACAATCCGGACAAAACCATATTAGTTTTATATTGATTTATTTTTATGAAATATGGCAATTACACAGAACAGAATAATATATTATTGTTGCGGCTCTCTGTCACAACATTTCATTGAATACGACTGCCATTTTGTTCCATGACAGCCTCTATTCTCGACCTAACGCGTATACACATCTTTTCCAAATTATTCTTGTCCAAGTGTGCAAAAGACGCCTCAAAAAAGGACTTACGCGATGCAGTATTGGGATATCGGGTATTGTTGGAGTATATTGTATTTAATATTTTAATTTCTGATATTTCAATTTCTGAAATTGATAGCAACACATCTTTTTAACATTGGGCTTACAAGTTTATAAAAAATAAATTAGCAAAACTGTCATATTTGCACATCTACAAATAAACACTCATACTTAGCTCTTGAAAGAAAGTGAAAATGCAATTTTATTATTAACTCTTCGAATATGAAGGTCCTCAACAAAATATACAATACGTAATACTGTCAGCCACTTGCAAAAGATGAGTCCGAAAACATTAGCAGCATTGTTGAAATGCCTGGAGTGAAAATGCCGTATACACGGCCAAAAACATAATAAAGAGTCAATCGAATTGAACGGAGCATGTAAACGGTAAGGGGAGAGTTGCTCTCCGCTAGCTCCTTACATGTCGCCTTCGTCAAGGAAATGGCTAACCGCCCCCTCCTTGCCCCTGTTACCTGAATCACCGTCTTCTCTTCCCCGCCGCTGCCTCTCTTCTGGGAAGGGGAGTAGCTGGCCCGTGTGACTTACGAGTTCCTCGATGACGATACCCAGCTCTTCCAAACGCGGCGAGTAAGCCGGAATTGCGCTTTTTCCACGCGGACTTCGTGCGAGGTGGAAGCGCCCTGCCAGCGCCAGGCTGCTCATCTCCTAAGACTCCTGAAGAAGCTGTGGCTTCGTAGGCAAAAAGCTACCATAAGAAAAACTTTTTACTTTTCGACATGGCTAGCACACTTTTTGTAGCGGTTTTGCATCTGGTCTTCTTGTATAATGACCGTCTTATTCTGGAGCTGCACGGTGTACAGCCTACTCCCTTCGGTCCTGAGCACTTTCCCCGGCGCCCATCGAGGGTCGTTGCGGATTGTAGCCGTGTACACCGAGGCCCCTGGCTTAAACTTTGCACTTGAAATGCGCGCCCTCTCGTCTTCTGGCTGCAAGAGCGAAAGTAGAACGCGAGGCTGGTGCCCATGCAGCAACTGTGCCGGGCTTAACCCCGCTCTCCATGGGATCGATTTGTACGAAGGTAGTGTTCTCCACAACGCCTGCGGTTTGTTTGTGCCTTCTTCCCTGGCAGATTACATAGCTGCCTCGAAGGTTTTCTCCCATCTTCCGCCGTTAGACTGGGGGGGGGGTAAAAAGAGTTCGCGAGGATGTGATCTATGCCATTCTCTAACTAGAACTTCTAAAATGCTTCAGAAGTAAACCTCCGCCGGTTATCTGTTACCAAAACTTTAGGAAGTACACTACTCTTGCAAATTGGTATTTTGGATTTTTTCGAAAATTTGAACTGTTATATCTCTGTTGGGGGACCAGATACAAATCTGAAAATTGCACACATGCTACACCGCTATCATACCAAACTTCAGTCAACTTTTAGATTTAACCCGAAGTAGTTTTAAAAAAAATTGAAAACATACGAAAACAAGGTTTCATTTCCACCTTCAGGATACGTTGTACCATGTAGTAATCACATTAATTTGAAACCATTTTAAACTAAAATCTACAATGATTTAAAAATTATACACTCATCGTCATAAAAAAAGCTGCATCCCGAAGTACTCTACTGATCCGCCGCAAATTTGGTGGCTGTTTTGCACACCATTCGCTAAGCCAATGATTCCGTTTTCACGGTCTGCCGCTCATTGGGGGGTCGGGGAAAGGGGCGTGACCACCGGCCGAGAAAAGAGGGCTTCAAACGGCCATGCCGGCCATTGCGACATCGGGTAGCGTCTCTAGAGTGTCATCTGCACGTACACTTTGCCTTGGCGACGCTTTCGACAGCCGATTGTCCAGTTAAACGCGTTCGACAGGGGCTGTATCGTAGGCGTGAGAGAGGCTGGGTGGTCCTGTCGCCGTATTGCGCACCACACCGGTCGTACGGACACCACTATCGCCCGCTGTTGGCTGCAATGGATTGAGGAAAGCACGCACACATGAAAGGCACGATCTGAACGTCCGCCACGACCATGAGGAGGGAGGACCGACGGATTGTCCGTCACGCGCAAACAGATCCAACAGCAACGATTGGTGCTATTCATCGGGCTATGCAGGCCGCGTTGTCACATCCTGTAAGTGCCAGTGTCATTGGCAGTGGTTGCACAACGCAAAGCTTGCCCACGCAGAAGATGCCTGCCACTCACACCCCAGCAACGTTGCTACAGACTCTCCTGGTGTCGGGAACTTGGAATACGGGACTTGGGCCACGAAAACTGGCAGCGGTTCATTTTAAGCGACGAGTCCTGCTTGTGCCTTGATGGCGACGACCACCGGGTCCATGTCTGGACGCGCAGTTGGGAGCGGTTTGTGGTATCCCATCACACGTCTCGCCAGTGATGGTGTGTGGCGCGATATGTCATGGTGCCCGTTCACAGCCGTGTTCCTCGGAGGTACTGTGACAGCCGCATAGTGCATTGAGGAGATCCTGCAACCGGTGGCTCTCCCGTTCGTGAACACCCACGCCCATGCCCTATTTCAACAGGACAACGCGCGTCCGCATACCGTCGCTATCTCCCGACCATTCCTTGCAGGCATAGATACTCTGCCATGACCACCAGCATCGCCAGACCTGTCCCCGATCGAGAATGTCCCACCCGTACCTATCAGACTGCAAGAACTGCGCGCTCAGGTGCAAGCTGTATGAGATGGACTAGCACACGACTTCATTCGAGAGCTGTACAACTCCATGCCGCAACGTCTGAACGCGTGTGTTCGCCAGCATGGTGGTCCCACGCCATACTAACATGTATCGTCTGGAGCCGTGTATCGCAATAAATGCTGGTCCTAAATGTGAAAGTGTGCATTCTGTATGCGTGGTTAACTTTACCTGCCTGCCAACAGTGATCGCAATCTGCTTTGTCCTTTTGGGTGCAGCGTTTTTTATGACGATGAGTGTACTTTATAATTAATAATCATAAAAGTGGCCTAATATAAAATTTTCAATATTACGTATACCTTACACTCAAACTTACAACTATGGCATTCTGCAACGCTGATATTATTATTATTATTATTATTATTATGTTATGAGATGTTATGATTCGGCTGAGTATAAAATCTACTCCAGGTTGCAACCAGCTACCTAAGGAGCAGATCTAGGGACTGTCGGTGCCTCTTCAATACTTTGCGCAAAATGTGAGCTGTGCCAAATAAAGCAATATCTTGCACTTCCCAGTCCTTTGAATGACCGGGAGGTTTAGCCAAGTTCTTACACAAATTTTCCGGAACAAATCCCAGAGCTCCGATAACTATCGGTACGGACCTGTGCTTTTACGCCCGACATTCGGCTGATCTCAATTTCCAAACTCTTGTATTTAAGACGTTTCTCTGCCTCCTTCGTTACGACATTTTGATCGCAGGCACAGCAACATCCACAAGTAGAAACGATTTTTTCTCAAATCCCGGATAACAATATCCGGTTTGATTGCTGCTATCGTGCGATCCGTTTGAATTTGTTGGTTATACAATATTGTACACAATCCAACCGATGTCTCCGGTTTTGGTGAGTGTTCGTACCACTTGAGGCATGTGTTTGAAACTTGGAGGGCGGTACAGATCTGCCAGTGGAGGTAACTACACACCCTGTCGTGTCTTTTTAAGTATTCGGTCTTTGCTAGAATTGGACAAGCTGAGACAATATGATCAATGGTTTCTACTTGCTCCTGGCAAATTCGGCATTTATCATCTTGGGAAATTTTGAGAACCGCTTTATTAATAATGTAGTGTTCTCAACGCCTGATCTTGAGCTAGCTATTAAAAGTGCTTCCGATTCTGGCTTCATTCTTCCCCTTTTTAAGCCACATAAATGATTGATCTTTATTGATCTGCACCTTGTCCATTCTTTTTAGATATTTGTCCACGGAAGGGTTTGTCCCTCCACGACTTCTTTAACATTTTTTGTGTCTCACATTTCATGTTTAGTAGTACCAGAAGTTCAGTGTCTGTGTTATTTGACGTGTCTTGCATACTTCTTTGCAATGACTTTTGCTACACTAATAATGCCTCTGTTTCCCATTCTTCGGTCAGATTTATAAACTGCCTCATTAGAGGGTCATCTTGATGACTGGCTACATACTTTCCCATTCCAACTATTGCATTGTTGGCAGGAGGCTTCGATTTGTCTTCAATTTTATTATTATTTATTATGTTATTATTATATTACTTTAATGATATTATTATTATTATTTAAGCAGCCGCCCGCTCCTCTGCGTGGATGAGCTTGGCGGGTCGGCGCGCTGCTCAACCGTCCGAAGTCCAAGGCAGGGCCAAGGCAGGGCAGTGGCTGCGTTCCGCCAGCAGATGCAGCATTGCAATGCTTGCCACCGTGAGGTGTCCCACCCGTCCTCCGCCGACTGCCACACCTCGCGTTGCGCCCTCCGGCGATGGGGGTTTCCTTTCCTGAGGAAGGCGCGCAATGGCACGTTCCATTCTATGGGAGAGGCTCATCCCGCCTTCGTATGGTCTTATGTGCTCCACACGTCGCCCAGCGAGTGGCCTACACAGCGCCACACAGTTGCCGTGTTGTTTCATCATTGGATTTACTTTCTCGGGCAGTTTTGTGTTTATTTTGCATCAAAACAATTAAAACAAACTAACAGGTTCTTAATGTGCAGAGAAATTACAACCCCTTCTCATATGGTATATCATTTAGATAGCGTGATTTGAGGAGATGATAGGAAACATTCTGGAAAGATTGTTCCCCAAACAGTTTCCGTCTATTTTCTGACGGCTGTGAATGTATATACTACTTGTGTACATTTAATTGAAGTAAACATTAGCCCAGACTGCCTCTCGCACACAATGATTGAGGCTCCATTTGATTCCGCCGCTGTCGGCAGCCCCGCAGCCATCTCGGCGCGGTGCAGGTTCTCCGCTCTGTCAACACGACGGAGCACATTCCCCCTGTGTTTGCACTAGACTCAAAACATCGCGGCATCCAGATGCTCCCAAGTAATAGAACTCCTCACACTGCGAAACGCCATCTACCGGCTTTTGATTCGCGCTCAAGAGCCACTCTGGCGCGGCGTGGCGGGGCTGGCGGGGCGTGGGCGGGCCAGAGGGCGGGGCGGGACGATGAGGCGGAGAGCGGGCGGAGGTCCTATTACGGGCGCGCTATCTCACCAAATCGGATTCGGTTGTGGCAGTGAGTGGTGGGGGTGCGGCGAGCGCGGATCGCGGTGGAGCGGGCGCGGCGGCGGGGGCGGCGGGGGCGGGGAGGCATAGAAAGCGCCGCGACTCCGATTGCCGGCGCGACCACCCCCCCTCACGCTCCACGCCCTGCACCTCGCGCCTCGCCCCGCCGCGCTCCAGCTTCCGCCCCCGGCTCGACCCCTCCGCTGCCCCAGGCGCCACTCCCCACGCCCCGCCCCGCCCCGCCCTTCCCTTCTCATCCCTTCCCTTTCCTTCCCTTTCCTTCCCTTCCCTTCCCTTCCCCGCACCGCGACGCGACACGGAACTCACTCTTGCCTCTCCGGGCGTTTATCTGTTTCTGTCAACCCTCGCGCCGCCACCGCCTCGGCGCCCACCTTCGCTGCCTGCGCCCGCGCCTCCCTAAATCCCTTGGCCATGCATCTCCGGGCAACACTTAAATATTTATTAACACCAGCAAAATGAATGGAGTTTCAGCGTGGCTCTCCCCGGATGGCGCGGCGCGGAAGGGGGACCCGCCAGCGACGACGTGGGAGCGGGGCGGGGAGGGGCGGGGCGGGGCGCGAGGAAGGCACCTGGGGGACGCGAAAGAAGTCGGCGGCAGCGCCGGCGCGAGAGGAATGGCGGGGATTAACGGCGACGCAGAGCGCGGAGGGGAGGCAGCGGGCGGAGGGCCGGGGGCGGGTGAGAGGGGCCGGCGAGCGTTGCGGGGCGGCGGACGGTGCTGCCAGGACCACGAGGGGGGCGGAGGGGCGGAGCGGGGCGGAGGGGCGGAGCGGGCCGGAGGGGCGGAGCGGGGCGGAGTGGCGGAGCGGGCCGGAGGGGCGGAGCGGGGCGGAGGGGCGGAGCGGGCCGGAGGGGCGGAGCGGGGCGGAGTGGCGGAGCGGGCCGGAGGGGCGGAGCGGGGCGGAGGGGCGGAGCGGGCCGGAGCGGGCCGGAGCGGGGCGGAGCGGGGCGGAGCGTGGCGGAGCGGGGCGGAGGGGGGCGGAGCGGGGCGGAGGGGGGCGGAGCGTGGCGGATTGGGGCGGAGCGTGGCGGAGCGGGGCGGAGCGGGGCGGAGCGGGGCGGAGCGGGGAGGAGAGGGGGCGGAGCGGGGACCTCGACCAGACGAGAGCTGAGAATCCTCCCGGCAAACCTAACTCGCACCGCGGGCAGCGCGGATGACTGTAAACCTTAGGCACTCGCAGCGGATGGGCGTTCGGAAATTATTTACAGAATTAAAGCGTTGAAACAGTGTTTATTATGCAAAATGCTTTAACTCAATCATTTAATATTCTGTCCACCTATATGAAAATATCCATTCGTTTGTTTCGTAAATTCGCAACGTTTAGAAGCGTAACGTCTTTGAAGGTTCTACACCCCCGCCAGTCCTGAATAAATGTCTACAATATTGATTGTCTGTGAATTTCCCCAAATGTTACTAGGAGACAGGGACACGCATTGCATCGTAATATTCAGCCATCGCTAGCTGAACAAGTCACCACAACAAAGATCATTTTTTCTTACACAAACGATGTGATGTATACCTGCTAATCTGAAGTTAAAACATAAAATACATTTTTTTATTAACACCATTCTTTTTAAATGTCAAAACTGGTCTAGAAAGACCAATCATCAACTTTCCTTTGATAAATCTTAATCGTAAACTGCATATGAGCTAAATTCCCACGACATCCTTTAGTTAGTTCGGTTGTAAAATACATCTTAAAACACAATTTTGAGATTTAGTTGAAAAAATCGTCGTTATCATCCCTTCAAGGGTCGGCTTACATTGTATCTTCCTATTCGTTATTTTTATCATCTATTCCCTCTTCCTCCCACCTTTCCTGGAAATACTTTCCCTTTTGTCGGAAATAAACCATTCACGTTTTCTATTGTAAACGTTTACCTTTACCTCATAGACAGGCTGCGTGACCGGCTGCCATCGTCGGTAGTGAGAACTCACCTGCACGGCCATATGTATATAACAGGTACGCGTTAAGGAGGCATGCATGCGCGGATTTCCTGTTTTTTTAACCATTAAAAATCTATATGAATTTATTATCATTTGAATTTGAATTGAAATCCCACCTGTAGCAATTATCCCCTCTACAAATGTTGACTACGTCTACTGCGCCCTTATGAATAAATTACAAACTCAGTTCTCTCTCTCTCCCTCTCTCTCTCCTTCCTCACACTGCTCATTAATAGTTTTGTTCATCTGACGGTCTCACCCAGTTGATCTGGTAGGCGGAGGGCTCCAAAGGGCGGCGGGGCATCGGATGATTTCCGGCGCAGTCCACGTTGATGGGCTGCCCTGGCATCAAAGGGCGCGGGTATCACGCGTGCCTCACTCAGCGATGGTCCCGGGGCGACACGTGTCTACCGCGGTCTCGTCCAATTGCGGCGACTGGTCTCATGACTCACTGCGTGGATGATTGGCCATCATGTCGTGCATGAGCTCGGCGGGGTTTGCGATGATCTCGGCGAAACATATGACCGAACTCGGTGGCACATGGTACTGAGAAACCGTACACCTGCGCACTACACCATGAGGGGCCGAAGAAGCGGCTTGGCGAATACACTGTTACACTAGCCGTGACATAAGCTCAGTAAACATATGCGTGACGCTCCTCGATGGATAATGTGAGAAGCGACACGGCGAACAAATATTCGAAGAAGAAGTGTAGGTTGCAGTATTGTTTGTCGAAAATATGTTTTAATACAATGCAATCAATGTCGAAATGTACTCTCGATTTTGTATTAAGTAGTGAAGAGCCATTCTTTCGCTACGCATCGAATGGCTGCGTTAAAATCAACCCATGTACCTTCTTCCCCTTCACTGTCCTGCCCCCTCGTCCTGTCACCTTTGTCCCTCACACTTCTTCACCGAATCTTTCCTGCCCTTCTCCGTGCATCTGCGTTATGCCCTGCCGCGTCAGGCATCAAAACCAGTACCAAAATTGGTAAATAAATTCTTACTGATTTATTACCGTAAAACTATTTTTTAACGTTTTTCAACAAAAACGTTCCCTTATCCTCATAACATGAAATCCCCTTATTCTGCATTTGAACTGAAGAACTCGCATCTGTGCTTAGGACGCAGGTGTTCCAGACAGTGAGGTAAGTATGGGGAAAATCCATTTTTGTGGTGAATATGAACTGTAAGAAAATGGTTTTCGAGTAATAAATTAGTAATACAATACACAATAATTCTACCAATGGTTTTATTCGATTCTGCTCTGGTGGACGGGACACCCTGATATCAAGTGAAGAGGTAACTTCGTTTTATGGAGTAGACTTTCGGATTTTGATGAAAAACATTAGTTTTAAATTATTTATTATTAGTAATAAAATGATTTCAACTTCTGGCGCGAGTTTGTTTAATTCTCCTGCGGAGGGAGGGGAAATTCGTCTTTGATGAAGATGAACGATAAAAAAGTTGCTTTTGTAGTAATAAATTAGTAATAAAAAAGTTAAAAATTCCGACAATTGCTCTGCTGTGATGGGCGGGCAAGCTAATAGGTCATGCTTGACACGACTCCGATTTTTTGATGATGTGAGTCGCGTCAACTGCTGACGCCTTTGTCCCGTAAGTGTATTGAATGTTTTTATAGCTGGAGGTGGCGGTGATCTTACCCCGCTGGATGAGGAGATCCGGCGCCGACCTCCCCGTCAGGTAGCGGGGTTTTCCGCTACCAGATATCTCCTACCAGCGGAGTTTTACCGCAGCCGGAACAAGCTCTAAGCTACCTACCGGTCTCCCGTCGTATGTGGTAGTGTAGTGCATGTAAGTGGTGAGTAAGTAAGGGAAGATAATAGGACAAGGAAGAGGAAGGTAATATTGCGCGCAGTCCGTGGCCCGCTTTTTAGGGTGGTGTTGATCGGAGAAACCACAAAAAGCTAGCAAACAGAACCGGCTGCTCTGATCGCAGCCAGCCGCTAGAATTCTCTCTCAGACAGCGACTGAACTCAACCTAGCCATATAGCTAGCGTCGCCAATCCTGGCACCAACGGGACTCGAACCTAGGACCTCCCGGTCAAAGATACTTCTATTGAAGCCTCTGAGTCTTGCCCACCACCGTTTTGATGAATATGAACGGTTAAAAAAGGTTTTGCGGATATAAATTAGTAATAAAATAGTTATGAATTATGGCACAAGTTTTATTTACACAAATTGTTATTGTGAGTGAGCCAACGTCAAATCAAGATTAGGAGAAGCCCTGTTTTTTTGGCGAATACAGAGTATTTTTATATATGGAGTTTGGTAAAAATATAGAGTTTTGGTAATACATTAGTAATGAAATTGAAGAACGTATTACAAAAATGACGATTTCTAGTTCTCTGTAGTATTCTAGGCTGCTCTCCTCCGGCTTGATCTGTAGTAAATAGTGTAGGGAAATTTCCCATAGTCCGGGAAATATGGAGCTTTGAAATATCACTAGTTTTGCGAAAACAACCAATGTCTACTCATTTTTCGGCAAAACAGTCGTTGTCCATTGACAGTAATGGACTATGTTTTTTTTTTAAAGATTGGCTATAATGTTGCGCGTTGATTACACTTGAAGAAATTACGTAAAGAAAGTTGCAGATGTTCAGACACTTTCTCAGGAACCCTAAAAACCAACTTCTATGACAAATTGCAGACACAAGTGATAGAAGTGAAAACACTATTGAAGAAAATGGGGAAATATCTTACGATGAAAATAGTAATGGAGAAGATCTGTGATACCGTTTATTCAGTTCCTGAAACTGATTGAGAAATAACTACGAGAATAAAACCTTACCTACTTTGCATATGAAATTCTAATTTTTTTAAAATTATTACCTGTAGGAGTTTAAATTTCATGGAAGGCACTAAAACATTTGCCAAAGAATCACTAAAGTTCACGGTCACTCTATTTTGAAACCTCAATTTATCAGTTTCAAATTCCACACCATTTTTAATAATACTAACGAAGGGGGAAAGTTTTTTGCTTCTCCTGAAACATTTGGATTTTGGAGTACGGCCGTTTTTGTAAAAAGCTCTTCAATTGTTAACAATTTTGGCGCCTGTTTGGTTTGGTTGTGCTGTGGTGAGGGGCCCAGGTCGAGGGGGCTCTCTTCGGTGCATCCCCACCTCGACACTGATCGTACTGGAACGTGCATGTCCTGTGCTGCCCACCTTCCTCCTCAGGTCCCCCGCCTCCACCTCCGCCCCCGCTTCCGCCCTCGGCGCGGGCGGGGCGATATGGACTCTTAACTTCACTAACGTGCTTAGTCACCGAGTTGCCAGCAACATTAACACCTCGGGATATTAGCTTTCAAGAGCAGCTTCCGGGATTTGTGCCGCTGGCGTGGCGGGGAGGGGCAAGGGGCGGGGGCGGCGTTGCCATCCAATGGAGCTCACCGAAAAGGGGTCTATTAAACCCGCTGGCGGGAGATGGTCCACGATATCCCGCCCCGGCCCTGCACGCCGGCCGCCCTCGCCTGCACTCCGCTCCTTCGCACCAGCTCATTTAGGATACCACTATTTTAGTACGCTAGGATGTTTACCCATATTGATTTTATGTTTTCATGTTAGCACGCTACTATATCACAGTATACCTATTGATTGAATGGATGAACAACGTGTGAATGTTTCACACATAAATGAGTATGTGGATGTGTTAAGATTTGGTGTCCTTAAGGAATCTGAATTTGTATTAGACCACTGGGGAAATACCTCAACGGGATGGGAAACTATGTTGAGGATTCTGACCGAAGGTTTTAGGGCTCGAGTCCCATCGCTGCCAGGATTTTCGACCCTGGCTAGATAGGTCCATTTCTGCCCCTGCCTGGAGGTGATGTTCAGCGACCGGCCGCTCTGATCAATACTTTCCGCGTTCGAGTTTGTCCCTGCTGAGATGGTGAGAAGCCCTTGACGAACCAACAACACGAAATTATCAATAAAGAACTGAGAATTCGCGTGTGACGCACCCTTTCATGTAAATCACTTTACACTTTCTTTTAATAATCATCCACTAGAATTTAATGATTTTTCATTCACGTTTTCCAATCGCCCCTCATACATATGTTCAGGGCTCGTCCACATTTTGCAAAAGAATTATGAACCCAAACTATTTCTCTGATTCGGAAGAGACTTGCTGGTTGCTATTTCTCAATAACTTTATTTCTAAACCTTCTACAATACTCTATATTAGAGGACGTGTTGCCAAAGTGGAAGCCCTGTTTTAATTTATTTTATAAGTAGTTAGTTAACAGAAGGATTGTTTCTAAATTCTGGAAAAAAAGTCCACAAACATGTTATCAACAATAACCGCTTTTGATTTTATGCAAAACATTACGTTTACATTGTAATAATAATTGTTATTAATGAATTGACACTTCGATCAGATTTTCAATATGTGCTGGTAATGTGAAAACATTAGTTTTCTGGTTAAAACTCTACCAAAAATTTAAATATCAGAACATATATTTTCAATACATTGCAAAAATAACGCAAAGGCTTAAGAATTGAATTTTTTAAATAAAATGTTCACCTGTAAAAGTCACAAATGTACTGCTCATTTTCACACCCAGCACACAAAGTACGGCACTAGGACTCACAAAGCAAGCATCTAATCCAAAGTTCCCCTCGAACATCATGTCAAAACGCCTCTCCGCAAAAAATGCGTATGGTGTAATCCTTTTCTGCTGGCATTTTACCCATAGGCATCTCCATGACATTCTCCTGAGGAAATTGAATGGAGAATATCTAACTTTTCTTTAAGTTCAAGTTTTCTTTTACTGAGTTTGGGTTGTTTATTCCCTTTCCCTTCCGAAGGATTTTTTTAAAAATAACCAATAAACTTTCTCGGCATCTGAAACAGTCCACAAAGACGTTTTCACATTTTCCACAGTGTTGTGCTTCCACATTACCAACATCGCCATACTGAACTACGAAATGAAAACTACCCTACATTTTCAAGCTAGGAATTTACTTAATTGCACCCGATTGTAACAATACATCCTTAGGCATCAAAAAATAGCTTGATAGACTATGTGATTAAATAGAAACTTACCTCAAATGTTTGAAAAATGAAGAAAAACCAAACAATCACTTCACTGACATTAACCACGAGGTGACTACAAGAGCTCTTAACTACGACAGAGCTTACATCATGCCCCATCAAGGCTCCTAAAAGAGGCCGAAATCCAATAAATATTTGCTCTTCATGTGTTATCTTATGAAACGGCAACTATTTCGATAGTCTAGGTATGTAAAAACA